>ML369951.1:6775-32670 GCA_005239525.1 Nicotiana knightiana | reverse complement strand
TTACTAGCAAGATATAGTTCTTCTCCTACACGGAGACATTGGAACGGGATTAAGCATATATTATAATATTTAAAGGGAACTCTTGATATGAGTTTGTTTTATGCTAACACATTTATCTGATCCCCATAAAGCTCGATCTCAAACCAGGTACTTTCATATCATGGCGCTCCACAAAGCAATCTATTGTTGCTACTTCTTCAAATCATGCTGAGATAATAGCTATTCATGAAGCAAGTAGGGAATGCGTATGGTTGAGATCAATAATTTATGTTATTCGAGAAAAATGTGGTTTGGAATGTGAGAAAAGACCTACAATTTTATACAAAGACAATGCTGCATGCATAGCCTAATTGAAAGGAGGTTTATAAAAGGTGATAGAACGAAGCACATTTCACCAAAATTATTCTACACACACGATCTTCAGAAAAATGGTGACATTGATGTGCAAAAAATCAGTTCAAGTGACAATCCGGCAGATTTATACACTAAATCTTTGCCAACTTCAACTTTTGAGAAGATGGTATACAAGATTGGAATGCGGAGACTCAAAAATTTGAAACAAGGCTTTCATCAGGGGGAGTAAAATACGCGATGCACTCTTTTTTCCTTACTAAGGTTTTTTCCCACAGAGTTTTCCTTATAAGGTTTTTAATGAGGCACCGAGCAATGCGTATTACTAAATGTGTGTACTCTTTTTCCTTCACTAGGACTTTTTTTCCACGGGGTTTTTCCTAGTAAGACTTTAATGAGGCACATTATCTTTTAATGAACATCCAAGAGGGAGTGTTATAAATATATATTATATAATGGATGTTCATTTAGCACTCTGTTGTAAATAAGCTTCCTGAAAAAGCTTATCCATATGGGACACTGCCGTAAATATGTTTATCTATTTAGTACTCTATTGGAAATAAGCCTCCTGAAGAAGCTTATCACTTTGGTACTCCGTTATGGATAAACATTACCCCCGGAAGAAGATTATCTACATCTGGTATAGTAGCAGTTTACAAGCAACTTACANTCTTTTAATGAACATCCAAGAGGGAGTGTTATAAATATATATTATATAATGGATGTTCATTTAGCACTCTGTTGTAAATAAGCTTCCTGAAAAAGCTTATCCATATGGGACACTGCCGCAAATATGTTTATCTATTTAGTACTCTATTGGAAATAAGCCTCCTGAAGAAGCTTATCATTTTGGTACTCCGTTATGGATAAACATTACCCCCAGAAGAAGATTATATACATCTGGTACAGTAGCAGCTTACAAGCAGCTTCCTTTCTTCTATAAATAGAGGAGATTTCAGTTCATTATGTACATCAGTTTGAAAGTTCAATAATATTTCAGTTTCTCTATATACTTGTCTTTAGTTTATTTATTTTACAGTCGTTATTTTATAACACTTTGAATATATGGTTTAAAGGATCATACTCCCTCCTTACAATTTTATATTTACAGATTTTTTGTTTCTCTTTTAAGTGTTTTCAATTATCTTTAACTATAAAGTATGGATTTAAGAAGTTATTATGAATTATTTGAATATATAAATTTCATTTAAAAAAATGAGTGAAGTAATGAGTAAATACGTACAGAAAAATCTAATATTTGACAGTTGTACTTGAAATCTTTATTTATATTTTAGAATCGGAATGGTTATATGTACTTTTATCTGCTTCCAAAACGACCTGTCCGTTCAGTCGCTCGTTGCCTGAGTGAGCTTCCAAATAGATTTATAGGTATCCTGACATACCTTCAATGATAATTTGATCTATGGTGTTGTGTTCTTGCCGAAAGGCTTGTTGAGACTTGAGTTGGGGATTTATTTTCGTCATAATTGCACTTTCAATTTAATCTATTTCGAAAAGAATGTCACTAATTTGCAAATAGCTAATATCTACCATACAACTAGGGGCGGTGAAATATTTAAAAGAAAACAGTTAACCACTCATATTATCCACTAAGAAATGGGTTGGATGATGAACTTTTTAAAAATGAGTCAAATATGAATAAAGACCATAAAAAATGGATAACCAATGAGCCTAACTTTTACATTTGTAAAGCCTTAAATTGAGGATTCCTCAAGTTAGGGAGACTAAGAATTCTCCCAAAAGTGATCATATACAAGAAGACATGGATAATATGACTGGATAACCCATTTTTTATCCATATTAAATATGGGTCATGTCGAATAATTTATACATTTTTTCACTACTCGTTTTTTACCCGAACCATATCCGATCTGCCCGCCAGTTTTGCCACTCCTACATACAACAATAATAGAGATGTCATATCTCAATCATCGTCCTACAAAACGGGAACACCAATTACTAAAATTAATGATTGCTTACCCAATGTGTACCCATTTTCCTGATTCATGACATGATAGCAGAAAGTACATACAAAGTTGATAAACATCATTAATCCATAGCCACCAATGAATGTCATTATCTCATCGTCTATTAAGCACTGACGAGTGCTCAGAGACCTAACCCAATGATACCATTATTTCGACAGTTCAATCATTCCTCTCTCGTAAGCACTAATGCGTGGAACTATTTGTAGCATTATTTTTCCAGTATTCATTCATATTAATAGGTATGGATGAATCAAATGCAATATGGTTACCTATCACCTCAAATTTAAAACAGGAGGGAAAAATTACAATTAATTGTTTGGATCAGCGCGAACACGAGGACACATATGCTAGAGCAAGTTTAGCTAACACAATAGCGTACACTTACTAAGAATGACATAGAGATGCAGCCATGGAAGGATAGTTCAGTACAACTGAAATAAAATCCCCATTAATTCTTCAACAATTAGAATTGCTTACTATACTTGGTATGAAACAAACACTGTACAGTGAGCAAGAAATTGTAAAAGACATACTTCTTCAGGTTTATCCATAGATACATTTGAAACCCAGCTTCCACTATGAAACTTAAAATCAGAAAAACAACAACTTACAATAAAATAAACAGCAGCTATAGCTATAGGCTATGTCATACCATTAATTCATGTCCAAGAAATTGCCACTGGACTCCCCACCACATGCTTCTCATCTGACCACTCAATTCTGCCAAATACATTCGTAGTTGAGGAAGACATTGATGGAGCTGTAAATGTCACTGTATACGATTTCTTCTCATTCATCTGACTGAAACTCAGTGTCTCAGGCTCAACCATAATCTTCACTGAACTACTTGGTGATGTAACAGTAACTTTGTATGTTCCAGCCGGTCCAACATTAGTCAGCGTTCGGCTGTACTTGATTGAGCTTGAACCGGCACTCCCGGTTCGAGCTGCAGATTCTGCTGCAAATGATACAGCAAATGAAGGGTAATTCAAATCTGTGACGCTGTATTTTTTACTCTCATTGCACGTGATGTTTCTTCTTGCTAAGCTGCTGATTTGTGATGGAGTATAATTCAATGCACACAGGAAATCGAGATAATCGCCGGCGGTTATGTCGTAGACCAGTCCTGGGTTCAACGCTGAAACGGGATCCACGTGTCCGGCTCCGTGATCAAACGGCGTCGATGGTTTTCCGGTGGAGACGTCTTGTATTGCTCTGCCGTTCTTGTAGGCGGTGTAAGCGGTGGTCATGAGTGCCGAACGAATGGCGGCGGGGCTCCATTCTGGGTGGGCCCCCTTCAGCAAAGCCGCTAAGCCACTCACGTGCGGACACGACATGGATGTACCCGATATGATGTTGTATCCTACCCGTCTATCGTCTTCTTCTAACCCGGTTGGCCCGACAGCTCCCGTCCAACCGGCTAGAATGTTAACCCCAGGCGCGATAATATCAGGTTTAAGTATTTCTGGGGTGATCGAATTTGGGCCTCTTGAACTAAACGCTGCAACAACTGGTGACGGTTCAATTCCCACCTTTGTTCCTTCAAAAAAAACAGTGGCCATTGGATTAGAATCCGAAGTTAAATAATCCCTGATTGCATCCCCTGTCTTTTGACCCACCGCCGTCGCCGGGAGTAAGTGGGCGTCAGCCACTAGCTCCTCTCCATTCGCGGCGGTGTTAGTCAAAACCATACCCGCCCCACCAGCTGCTTTTACCACAGATCCCTTTTGGACTCTAGCATTAATCCCTCTGTCACACAACACAATTTTGCCTTTAACTTTCTCAGGAATTAAAGTACCCGTCATACAGAGATTTCCATTAGTCACGTTGCTAGCATTACCAGCATACACAAACGGAAGCATTTTGTTAGGCAATGAATTACCCTTGTAAAGTGAAACGCCTGAGAAATTTTTACCATTACCAAGGCTTACATATGCCGGAAAATCACGGTCCAATGTTCCGGCCCCAACGGTGGTGATCCAAGGTGCTACGTTGGACAAACTGTACGGGCTAGGTCCAGCATTTCCAGCTGAGCAAGAGACCAAAATACCCTTCTCCATAGCAGCAAACGCTCCAATTGCAACGCTGTCTCTGTAATAATCCGATATGCCTCCACCAAGTGATAACGAAAGTACATTCACGTTATCATCAATAGCTTTGTCCATAGCTGCTAATATATCGGAACTAAAACATCCACCAACCCAGCAAACTTTGTACACTGCAACTCTTGCACGAGTAGCCATTCCACGAGCAGTTCCAGGAGCATAGCCAAAAAGGCTAGTGCCCTGAACAACTGAACCACCTGCTGTCGTAGAAGTATGTGTTCCGTGTCCGTCATCGTCCCTTGCTGATTTTGACTCTCTGGACTCATCAATTGGACCAAGTGTAGTCTCATAACCTCTAGAAAAATACCTCGCTCCAATAAGCTTTCTGTTACAATTCGATGAAGTGAAATTGGTGCCGGACTCACACTGACCTTTCCACGAAGCGGGAACAGGCCCAAGCCCAGTATCGTCAAAGCTCTTGCTTTCCGGCCAAACTCCAGTGTCCAGTACTCCGATAATGACGTCACTCATAGCATCTGACTCAGGGAAGAAATCAGCGCTTTTGTCAAGGCCCAGAAAAGTAGGTGTACGAGTAGTGTGGAGTTGGTATTTTAACTCGGGCAAAACAGAGAGAATCCCAGGTTGGGTTTCTAAGGATTCAGCTTCTTGAGGTGTAAGCCTTGCTGAGAAACCATGGACAACGTTGTTGTAAACATAGAGCATCTCAGCTGAGTGAGAGACTGATCTTAGGGACGAGTCATACCAGTGAGCATGGTCGTCGTTAAAAGTTGCTGGCATTTGGGATTTAGCCATGTGAACGATGTATGTTTTCTTCTTCTCCATTGCCACTGACATGTGGCATAGGGACAGAAGTGCAACAACAAGTAGTATTACTGGGTATCTAGACATTTTGAGTTTGTGTGTTTTTTCACTCATTCCCTAGTGCAAGAAAGGGAATGGATGAACAAGAAATGAGAAAGTGCAGTTAATATATATAGGAAAAAGAGAGGTAACAGAGTGTACAGTTTATATGGAGTGTGAAAACATGAAAAGGCAAGCTAAGAGTGTGAGAGTAGTGAAGTGGGGCTAACTGGTGGTGGGGGGAATAGGGTTCTTGTTTGCTTCTTATGAATGATTGGTTTCAAATAAAAAGAATAGAAACATCCAGCCTAGCAGAACAACTCACAAGTTAGTAACCGATTTAACTTTTTATTTTGGTTCAAAATAAGTGTCCATTTACGAACGAATTAATTTTATTTTTCTAAAATTTATTCTTATTTACATATTTCAGCGTGTCCAGATAACAACTAATTAAGTTTAATTTAGTAAATGTATTTGTTTTTCTCTAAGTGTGGTAAATGTGAAATTGTCACAAAGATGGATCAATTGATGACATTCACATAAATAAGATTCTTTAACATAACAAGAGAAGAGAGCACAAAATGGTAGTATTGCGTATTCTCCTTTGATCACGTGTCTTCCGGCTTTTATCCACTTTTTTTAATCTTTATTTACTCTTTAGCAGCGAGGAATCCTCATACTCTACTAATCTCTTTCCACTTTCCACTTTACCTTTTTCTCATTGCAGAAGAAAGCCAGGAAAAGCAGAATTCCATTACTTCTCGTTTTTGGTATTTACATAGTTAATACTCCATCTATAATATACTGGTATTATTAAGAGAAGAATGGAAATTTAGAGTTAAAAGGATTTCTAAATATAGAAAAGTTTATTTCCATTTGTCACATACTAATAAAGAATACCGTATAAAATGAAATCAAGAGAGCATAAGAGTATGAAAATTCTAGACTGCAGTATTAACGAATCCATATCGTGACGTCTGAGCCTAGTGCCTTTCGGACATCCAACTACGTATTTCTTTAGCAAACTTACGTATCTGGTTCCTTAGTTATGGTAAAAGATTATAATTTTGGTTCTCAAGGTGTTATGTAGCCAAAATTCATGTTTAACTTTCAACTAGTCGCCTATGCTTTTGGCTTCAGCTTGGAAATTCTCTATTTTACAAATTATTAACTACTAGTACCGACGATTTGTGTTAATATCATAAGCTATTTAGACGAGTACATTTTATGGATGGTCCTTTAGTTTTATGTTCATTATGCAAAAGTCATTTTTCATTTTTTTATTACGTAAAAATCATTCAACTTTGTGTTCATTACCTAAAAGTCATTTTTCTTTCTTTTGTTACACAAAAATTATTTTACTTTGCTATGTTTATCACAAAAACCACCTTGACCAGATTTTATAATACTTTTACTCGAAAAGTCTATTATAACCTTGACATTATATATCCTCTCATTTATGTAATGCATTCAATATTATATATTATATAATATATTTTTAACTAGGTGTTTTACTTGTAATTAAAATAACTTTAAATTATTTTATTTATTATTCTTATAATATATGCATTAATTTTTTTACAACACTCAATTTGTTTAATCATATTTATACATGAACATATTTTAAATCTAAAAACCATAAAAAATATTTTTAACATTTATTTGAAATAATAAGTTTGTTTAACAAATGATAGTTTTTTTTGTATAGTTAATACAAATTTTGAAAAAAGTTTCAAAGATATTTGTATTTAATAGTAATATTTTTAAATCTTTATCTATTATTTTTATTTATTTGAAAGTATTAATCTGATGTGTCATTGTGTTAAATATAGGTCTTTTATTTATTAGATTAATGTGTATGGCTTGGGTAATCATAAAAATATTTCATTAAGCATGGTTAAGAACGTGGACTTGAGATTTGTTCACGATAATATTTACTGATAAATTTAATACTGCTACTTATATATTTTGAAAATTACCGTTAAGAAAAAATTAAATATATGAATATATTATAAAATAATAAAGAAAATAATATCAAATTATTTTAATTATAAGTAAAATACCTGGGTAAAAGTATATTATGTAGCATATAATGTAGAAGAATTTATAATATCAACGGCATAATAAACTTTTCAGGTGAAAAGTTTGTAACATCTGGTCACAGTGATTAATGTGATAACTAGAGCATAGACAAATGATATTTGTGTAACAAAAGAAAAAAAAAGTGATTGTTTGGATAATGAACATAAGGTTGAATGACTTTTACGTAACAAAAAAACAAAAATAACTTTTAGGTAACGAATACAAAGTTGAGTGACCACCATGAAATTCACTCCTATTTAGACTGTTGGTGGAAGTTTCAAATTCATTAAATTTTCTCTCTTATGTAATTGCAGTGGGAAGTTTACATCTCACAAATAGCATCTTTGGTCTTTCCTCCTTACCACATTCCCTTAAAATATTTAGCAAAAAAATATAACACGTTTTTTTCTAGAAAAAATAAGGGCACAAAGTATACATTTTTATTGTATGTGTCATCTTTACAGAGGTTGGTAATGAAATTCATTGCTCAAGCAACGGACCAGTCTAAATCGTCAAATTAATAAATGCTGTAGACTTCATGAAGAGAACTTGCCGTATTCAACTTCCAACTTCCAATAACTAAATTAGAAAGATAAAAAGAGAAAAAGAAAAAAATCTTCACCATTACTGAACATAGTAATTCACGGATCCATAGAGAAATAGAGTACTAGTGTTCAATGTTGGTATTAATTTGTGTAACACAAGGTAGATATTGTAGGTGAGACGTCGATATTCCACCTTTACGGACTTACTCTAACAACCCCAAATTAGAATTACCACGGTGGTTTGTTTCCAGTTTAATACTGGCACGATAAAAGAATTTATAGTAGCAAGTAGTAATAAGTTATCTACTTCATAGTTTTTTTTATTATCAAATTATATTTGTTATATGTTAGAAGTATAAAAAGATGAGTAATTGTTAGTGCAGTAAACTATTCTCGAACAAGAACAGACAAGGTTCAACCTTGAACGTAGGGGCGGGGTCTATAGAAATAAAAAAATGGACATTATTTAATGGTAGATACTGCTAATTATGGGTGACAAATGAGATTATTTTCTTGTAATTTGTGTAAGGGGTAAAAGACAATGGAACCACGTGAACCCCGGGTTCCAATATTAGTATTCTATTACAAAGTGAGAGGAACATGAAAATATAGGACAAAATTAAAATGCCTCTAAAATGTAAATATTGTAGTAGTCTTAAAGTTAATTGGCACTTTAGCCACCCGACTAGTTTAGTCTATCCAATATATATCCAGTCCATTTTAGGGTCCTTTTCTACACCATGGGACACATATATTTTTTTATTATAAAAATATAATTTTGAAAGAAAGGTGTACCTTTCCCCATAGAAAAAGGAAATAAGAAGCTTTAAGTTTTGTTTTTAGTCAAGAGTCTGATCTGGATATTGGATTTATATTAATACAGATTGGTTTTGCTCAGTTAAAGTGTATTTTAGAGGAAAGCAATACCAGGTTAAGTTAGTTCGGGCAAGGAATTATATAATGGTATTAGTTAGTGGATGTACTACAAATGTACAAGTAATTTTCTCATCTTCTTGTGGATTTTCTTCCTTTGGTTTCAGATCAGAAGTTGTATAACCAATACGTCTGTTGTAGGAAAAACACTACGTGTAAGGTATAATGGGCATGATCAGTTATGGCCACTGACAGTTGTTTTTCCTTGGAGATAACTAAAATCAAAACTTTGTGCTTCCTTGTACTTACCTTGAACATTTTTTTGTATGGATATGCCCCATTTGGTATATATTTGCAAATTATCTAACCATTTTTTTTAAATTTAAATGTGATTTCCTAATTCCTGGGGTGTTTCTCAAACTAAATTACATCCATGTCTGGTCTCTCAAACATGGTTTTTCACATTTGGACAAAAGCTATAAAAACAAAAGGCAGTCCGTGCATTAAGCTCTTGCTATGCGCGGGATTCGGGGAAGAATCGGACCACAAGGGTCTATCGTACGCAGCCTTACCCTGTGTTTTTGCAAGAGGTTGTTTAATAGAATAATATAATTTCTAGCGTTTGAAACTCAGCCTTCTTTCATTAGATTACTTAATTACCGTATAATATTGCAACTTTATTGGGGTATTATAAAGAACATATTGCTGTTTTTCGAGAGCCAAAAATTTACATTGTTGGAACGGAATCCTGTTTGTAATAAACTACACTATGAATTGGAATTTCATTTACTCATGGTGTTGCCAAATTGGCAACAAGTTGACGAGCATTTGATGTGAATTTAATTTCAGTTGGTCCAACTTTTGAATTGTTAACGGTCCAAAGTGGAGATATTTTGAACTGGATACATTTTACAAAAATAAATGTACATAACATACCAATAAAAAAAGGATACATGCACTGATATAAATGCCAAATATTTCATGGCATTTTCAAAGACAAAGACCCCCGGCCCTAGTATAATTAAAGATGAGGACCAATTGATCTGTGATACATAAAACATGCATGACAACTCTCCCCTATATAGTATCTGCAATCATACATTAGGTTAATAATGAAACAAATAGCTAGCAAATTTCTATCTGTGGTTTCACTTTCACATATAATTGCGTATAGCATGTATAATTTGATAGTAATATAGTGGTTCATGTTGAGATATATACTATTAATCATGGATTTTGGTTTGAATATACTATTTATTATGGAATAATTATTTATTCAATTTTAATAAAATTTTAAATAGATCATATATTAGTTTGTGTCCTTTGCTTATATAGTAGATGATTTAGTGTATAGAGTTTAACTCATACACGGAAGATTAAATCATCGGTTCTTATAAGTATAAAGATCATGTTCACAATCTAATGATGAAATTGGACAAACCATCATGAATGATTGTAGCACAAAATTATATATAATTTATCTTGATTATGGAAATGGTTTAATTCCAACTTCTTGTGCTAGTACATTTTGTATGTATTGAACGAACCAAGTAGAGATAAGTATTTTATACTGACTTAATAAAATAAACTCTCTAGCCATTAAATGTACTTATACTCTTAATCTTGATATATTATTATTAGCTGTGTATATTATTATTATTTTGATTTATTAAAAGGCGAGATTCTTTCGTGGATCGAATATGCCTGGTAAATTGGATAATAATAATGTACATTGGCGAAGTAATATAATTAGTTGATGGAATCCTTGTCTCGGTCTAGAGATTGATGATACACCTTTATGAAAGCTTATAAGTTTTCATGTGTAAACCCTGCAGGTGGATTTTGTATCCGTCACATGAAATAAGTTAAGCGAAAGTCTAAAGGAAATAATCAATGAATTAAATTGTCAGTAATTTAATTTATTTGATTAGTATCTGAAGCTTAACATGGGGAGTTAAATAAGATTTAATGGAAGAATTTTGAAATTGAACTGAGGAGTGCAGTTACGAATTTTTAGTGGAATAATTCGCAATTTATTATGGTAGTATTATTCGGATATTTCGAATTAAGTCCATAATAAGCCTCGTCAATTAAACTCTGCGGTCCCTGCTGTGCCCGAATAATTAGGAATTAAATGGAATTCTATTTCTTGGTGGAAAAGGAAGACCCGACATGTTTAGGAAAAAGTTTTAAACCCTAAAACCTGTGCCTATATAAAGGGGGTTTTATTTCATAAGGAGGCCAAGGTTTTATTATACAGTTTTCTTAGGAGAAACTCGCCCACACGAGTTTTGTTAGTTCCGGGCATTATTCGGGTCACACAGCAGAAGACCGTGGAACTGGAGGATGATCTCGTGGACGACTTTGCTCTTGCTTAGAGGTTCCTATCGCCATCGCGATCACGCTTCAAGAGCTAAGTATCGATTTTATGTTCGATTATAATCTGTGATTATATATTGTCTATATTACATACAAATGATCCTGACTTTTTGCTTCCGCTGTTCATACCGGTTTTCCAACAGTTCCTGCCAGTAAAACTAGGATGAGGAAACCTTATACTCCTACCTAGGAAATGTTGCATGTCGGCGGTGCCTGAAATGATAAAGTACAGTATATATTTCCTGGTTATTTTTGTTGTTTAATTCCTTTTTATTTTCTAAAGAAAAATCAAAATTTTGTGTCTTGAGCATTAAATGTAGACCGATCATCCAATTTTCTTGAGCAGCTAGTATTTGACTTAGGAGATAAGTTATATAGTCTAAAGAATTTATAAATTTACATGTGTAATTTAATTGATTTACTCTTTCATATTATCACATCAAGAGTTACTTATTATTGTAAATTAATATTATCAAGTTGGTATACAAAGTCTATACATTGTCAGTGCAGAACTTAAACTCTTTAATTTATACATGTCAAAAAGAAAAATCCAAGTACAATCTTGATTTTAATTATTGGAGTCCTAAGGGACAAGATAGGTAGCTTGGTTGGAAGACCTTTTGTTTGCCTAAAAAATGGTAATTACAATTATATTTGATTTTGTAGTTTTAAAAATACGTAATTTATTTTAATACTAGTTATTTAGGCAGTAGATGCTAAATGAGAAGTGAGAAAACGAAATAAGAGCAAAGGGTAACGAGATTATGCAAACCGAGCAGCGGAGAGACGGGGTCTCGAGGTCGGTCGGAATGGGCCTCGAGGTCGAGCTTAAGAGCTTGACAAGGGGCTGTCGAGAATGATATAACAGTATTGGAGGCCTCGAAAATGGCCTATTTGTGATTAATAACGAGTAATAAATGAAGAACAACTAATGAACACAATAAATGAAAGACAATTAATCAATAAAACAATTGTAGAGAATATTTTTGTTAGAGAGCAGATGATGTTCTTGTTCTTGTATTGAATATCATGTGTCTTACAAAGTGACAAGGGTCCCCTTTATATATGAGGGGGAACCCCAACATAGTACATGTGTAATTATTACAAAAGAGGGATGGCTGGTACAACCATTTAATGCCATGGTACGAACTTGTACTATTTTGTGTACTTTGTCAGCTTTAACCACGTGCAACAATTTCCCGCCTTTCCACATTGGTCTTCGATTTTGCACTGCCCGGAGGTCGAGGACCTTCGATATGCCCTCTCGATGCCAAAACTTGACCCTTCGAGCCTTCTGAGCGCCGTAATGATGGTAAAATCGGGCTCTCCAATTTTAGCCGTATACAGATAGTCCCCGCGTTTCTTAGAATGAAGTGATAAGAAACGGTCTTGACTTCTTGCCTCTTCGACATCTCTATTTTGACGTCAGTCTCTTCAGAGCATTAAATGATGTGATATAAAAAGCTGCGCAGAGGTCGTCGTCAACACAATTCTCGAGAAGCCCACGACCGTTATTGGTTCGACCTTTATGCTTCAATGCATGCCCAAAGACCCTCTATAAATACTTCAATCACTTGACCTTTCATAATTTTACATCTTCTTCAAACCTTCAAACTTTTACTAAGTGTTTCCCACTCTTATCTTCTATCTGTGTTTGCTTCTTCGTCTTCTCTTCAAAACTCAGTTATAACCAAGGCCAAAACTTCCAAAACGGCACCTTAACAGGAGGGAGCCGCTTCTTCATCACGCCCGTCTAAGGGCAAGTCAAGAACTTCTCCTACCATCGAGCAATGCATCCCTGTCCCTTTCGACACCATCTCCGATTTCACGATTGAAAAACCCCCTTCTACAACGGGCCGATGCGAGCCCATGTCTCGATATATAAGTGTGGTATCCGATATGGAGAGGGTAAAACTCGACTGCCGTTGGGGGGAGGCGGGCCGAGTAGAAATCCCTACAGCTGATGAAAGCATAGCCACGCATAAGGCTGGCTTTCTCAGCTTATATACATACCCTTTTACCTTAAGCCCCGTAGATTCTTCCTCTCCACCGATTGACCTAGTGATTCTCGATTTTTGTCATCAATACCGAGTGACACTTGGTCAGATCTATCCTTCTTTTTGGAGGATTGTATATATGATTTGACATATTACCAACATGGTCGAGGGAATGACTTTCACCCTCGACCATTTGATCGGATTATACAACCCCCGTCTCTTCCACGGGGGCCTAATTAAACTGCACCGTCGATCTTCCAAGGCATTCCTCGCCTACATCGACGAGGATAAAGACCGGGGATGGATGAGATAATTTGTTTGAATCAGAACTTCGGACATCATCCCTGCTGATAGAATGACATTCCCGGAGGAATGGAATATGAAACATAAGTACCCCTAAATTGAGTATGTTTTGCCATCTCTTTTTCTCTTGACTGATTTTCTTCTAATTGTGTAGCCACCGTTTGGTTTCCCGGCGCGGTCTAGGACCTTTCGGGGTGGATCAAACTTTTGGACTCTGCTTTCCCATGCAACAAGCGTGTATGGCGTGAGTTGGCTAAAACTCGGTGGCAGGCTAAGAACCACGGTATGCTCTTGTTGTTATTGTTTTCTCATCTCTGTAAGTACTTTCGATGGTGGTGAGTTTGATACATCACACTTTTGCAGGCCTAGGGGAAGGCGTGTCGATGAGATCATCCCCTCCTGGTGAGGAAGAGGTTCCGAAGAATGCCAATGACAAGAAAAAGAAGAAGGAGGACTTGGCGGTGTCTCCAAAATCCAAAAGGGAAAAGGCTCGGAAGCCCAAGACCGATGCCACGATCTTATCCTCAACGGCCGCTGAGAGCCTGCGAGCCGAGGAAGAGAGTGATAATACCTGCCCTTTGGTACAAAGGGCAAAATGAAGCGCTGATGCTTCGAGAGTTGTTGGGTGGTCGTCTGCTGAGTTGGAGGCGGCTGATGCGGACCCGCCCTGTGTTGAGGAGACCTTCGAGGAGGGTTCGGGTGTAGTCCCCGAGACGCTCGTTGGACATGGCACAGTCCTTGTTGATGAGGTCGGAGGGATTGGTACTAGAGCTTTTCGGGGTCGGGAAGAATCCTCGATGAAGGCTGATGTCGCCGGTGGATTTCACTCGGGCCCGTTGTTCTCTCCATGAGAGATACGAGATGCCCAAGTCAGGAATGTTCCCGGTTTGGAGACCTCTCGTGGAGAGGTTGATGAATTTAGAGACTATTTTGAAGGTGTATAGGAGGAGACCGATGTTGATGCCCCTGTTGCCCTCGAGGAGGACGAAAGGCTCCAAAAGCAGGTGACATTCTCGAAATAAAATGTTGTTCTTCGATTTTCTATTCTTGCTTTATGATTTTCTTCCTCTGTGCTGCAGGTCAAGAAGCTGTATGACCAAGCCTTTTCCAAGATGCAAGATGAGTTGACTCACCATGGAGGGGAGCTTGAGAAGCTTATGTCGTAATCCGTCGAGCTGGAGGATCTATGTGCCCGAAAAGAGGAGGAATTGATCAACCTCCGGGCAGGCTCGGAGAGAGCGCTCCGAGAGAGGGCCAACTTCATCGAGTAGGTATTCTGGTATTCACAATTTATTTTTAATTGCAATGCTTGGTGCTGATCGACTTATTTTCTATGCTTTTCAGATTAGGAAGAAGGATGCCCTGGTGGAGCGGCTCCGAGAAGATGTTGCGGCCAAGGACACCGAAATCCTTGCTGGCTAGGCTGAAAGATGCCGTGGCTTTGGAGAGGGACGCGCTTTGGGGGAAGCTATCCTCGATCCAAGGCCTTCTTCGAGGTGCTCAAGAGGAGGCTGTTGCACTGTCTGCGGCCAAGTCTAAGGCCGATGAGTTTGTCTCCTCATATAAAAGGGATGCTGCTGCTGTGAATGACCGGGCCAGGGAGATATCCGAGAAGGCCGAGCTAAAACTGGCTCGGGCAGTTGCCTATGCCCGTATACAAGCCAGGAGACAAGCCTTCGAGGAGGTGATCGCTAAGGGTGTCGATCTCTCTATCGAGATCGAAGAAGCCAGGGCCCTGGAGGAAGAATCGGCAGTGCCAAATACGTCAGATGAGGGCTCTGAAAGCGGATCGGACAACAGCGAAGACGAAGAGTAGATTCACCTAGTGTTTTGCTTTTTTCCTTTTCTGTATATGGAACTCTCGGGGGGAATTTTTGTAGAAATACCCTTGTAAATGCATTTTTGAAATAAAATATCTCTATGTTACATATCTCCCAAACTATGCCCTGCAATGCTTATGCAAAAGTTGACTTTCAAGCTTCGATTTTAGCCCTTCGGAACCCGTATTTGCAATAGTAGAGCCCCTAGAGATCGGACACCTTCTTGACGCTAGGTCGACATGGGGGCTTCGATCCCTCGAACGCTGTGTGACAGCGTCATTTATGTGACATGACCGAGGTGGCCCCAGCGGTATACTTCCCCAAAAGTTATGACAACTTTGTTAGAATTAAATGGCTTTCAAAGTAGTTGAATAGCCACCACTTGCTATATATATATACTTGCTTCCTTATCATTTTAAGTCTTGCAACTTTGCAAAACTAGCTTTTCTTTCAACATTCTCTTCATTTTCTCTTCTCACGAAACTATTTTCATTTCTTCCTCTTCACCTTTGCTTGAGTAGTTATGGATGCCGTGCCCGAATCCGTTCACCAAGAAGAGGAAAACCTTACCTCTGCATCTTGCCCGACCGGTGGTACACCGCCGGCGTACGACGAGTTAACCTCGAGCTTCTTTTCTTTGAAGAAAGATTTTTCACTAGAGAAACCCTTTGATGCCCCGGGCCATCGAGAGCATGCGTCGAGGTTCATCCGATCGATAGAAGAAACCATTCGAGGTTGTGAAGAGAGACTGCGGATGGGGAGAAAATGTGATGGTGCAGATACCTTATCGAGAAGAGAACATTATGACCTATGTGGAGGGATTCTTGAGCGTGTATACGTAGCCCTTCACATTGGGCCCCCTTGACCGCCTGGTGCTCGAATTATGCAAAAGGTACCGAGTCACGCTGGCTCAGATTCATACGTCCTTTTGGTGGATAGTGCTGATGATGAGGTACTTTACCGAAAAGGCTGAGCTCGAGTTTACCCTCAACCACCTTATTAGATTGTATCGGCCTCAACATTGTCGAGGACTGATTGCATTACAACGCCGGTCCACCAAGCCTTTCATCGCCAGCGATGATGAGGACCTGAATGGAGGATGGATGAGTCAATTTTTCGAGTGAGGACCAACGACATCATTCCTGCGGATTCCTGCCATTTCCCGAAAAATGGAACTTCAAACGTAAGTGCCATGTCGTACCTTAGTGTCCTTTATTCTTATTGATTTATAAGAGTGTTTATCTTTCCCTTTCTCAGCGATCCCGTGGATGTCGGAGGAGGTCCCCGATATTGCGGACTGGACTCGGAGGTTGGCGGCTTCCTCAACATATGACGAACGCAAGTGGCGAGATCTGTCGAAGGGCAAATGGGAAGCAAAGCACCACGGTATGGGCCATGTGGTTGCCTTTTGAATAATGTTTTCTTTTATGTGTAATAACTCTGCCATCGCAGGTGTTGGTGGATTCTCTGAGGTGAGACCGTGTCCTTTTGAGGAGACGGAAGGCCCATCAACTTCGGAACCGAGAGAGGATAATAAGAGAAAAAGATCCTCTACGGATGAGGACATTCTCAATGAGGCGGGGCCTTCCCGAAGACACAAAGGAGATGCTGTCGCTGAGGAGGACTTCATATGCGTTGGTTATTCCATGGATATCAGCTCTCCTCGGGAGGATGGTTCTTTGTCTACGGCTCGAGCCAGGGGGCCTCTCGAGGTTGCCGATTTTGCTAGGCCCGAGACCTCTAGTTTTGAGGGAGAGGTTCCTCGATAGGGAAGGAGCAAGAGTCCTCCACCATCGTCTGCTTCTGCCCTCGAAGGTACTTCGAGGGTCGTTCGGGGCCAGGGGCCGCCTGAACCAAGTGGGGTCTCGAGTGGTCATGCCCCTATTGAGAGCAGTTCAACTGGAGCTGATGGGGCCAGGACAGTAGACGCACGCTCAACTTTTGAGGCAGCTCAACGGCTCTGTTCTGAGGTGAGTTTTGATTGGCTTTGTTGGCTTTTCAGCTATGAATCTTCATTTTTTGAATTGAAGCTTCTTTCCTGTAGGTTTTTGACAAGCTCAAGTTCGAGCTGTTTCGTTGTGAGACCAGGTTGCGGGAAGCTTTGGGAAAGGAAAAATCTCCCAGGCTTCTTTGCAATAAGAAGGCGAAAGAGTTGATACATCTTCGGTCGGAGATGCATCGGAGTCGAAATTATGAAGTCAATCTCGAGCGTCAGGTAACCCTTATCGTCGAGGAGTACATGCTTCCTTTCCACTTTTTGGGAACTAATGTTTCGGTGCTTCAGCTGTAGAGAAAAATAGAAGCACTGATATGCCTCTGGGGCAAGGTCGGGCAAGTGAATTCCGAATGCGATGCGTTGAAGGCGCAGATAGGCATTCATGTTGTGGCCCAAAGGAATGCCTTGGCCAAAGCCTCTGCCCTCGAGGTACAACTTTGTAATGCTCGAGAAAGTAGTTTGATTTAGACGAGCAGGATTGCCGAGCTCAAGACAGATCTTTTTAATATGAAGGCCGAGGTCGTGGTTTCCCGGGGTGAAGCTGAAGAAGTTCGAGCGAAGGCCGATAAGAAAGTGGCCGTTTATTTGAAAGATGCTGTCGATGCTCGGGCTAAGATGAGATGAGCTTTTGATAGAGAGATGAGGGGCAATGAGTATGCTCGATTTAGGTCTCGGAGGGAGACTCTCGAAGAGATATATGCTAGGGGCTTTGACCTCTCGGAAGAGATAAAGCAGGGCGAGGCAGATGAGATCGACGCCAGGTTTTTCCTTTCCTCTTGAGCCGATGCTGATATTTGAAGGCTCCGAGGGAGCTGGTCCCTAGAGCAAACTAGGTTTTCCTTCTTTGTTCTTTGTAAAGACTTACGTGGGAGCATTGTAAATGCATATTTGCAATATACACATATATATAAATGCATATTTGTAATACACACACACACACACACACACACACATATATATATATATATATATATATATATATATGAAAGATTCTTTGGTTTTTCTGATTTGCTTGTCGATAATTAGCCCGATGAATTGGACTTTGAGATGTAACCTTTGGGGTTATAAATTGGCCCTGAGGCTTTTTAGGCTGGCCCATGGGCTCTTACGCATTGGGTCGGTACGCCCTTTAATATAGCTGGTGACTTGGGCTCTTACGCGTTAGGTCGGTAAGATCTTTAGTGTAGCTGGTGACTTGGGCTCTTACGCATTTAGCCCTAAGGAGCTTTAGTTAACCGTTTCGGGCTCAGCCTTCGAGTCGGGTTTCGACTCGAGCTCATCGACCCTTAGGTTTTAAATCGTCCCTAAGGTGTTTTGGATCGGTACGAGCTGTAGTTGGTGACTTGGGCTCTTATACGTTAGGTCGGTACGACCTTTAGTATAGCTGGCAACTTGGGCTCTTACCCATTTGGCCCTGAGGCACTTTAGTTAACTGTTTCGGGCTCAGTCTCCGAGTCGGGTTTCAACTTGAGCTCATCATCCCTTAGGTTTTTAAATCGGCCCTGAGGCGCTTTGGGTCAGTACGTCCTGTAGCTGGCGACTTGGGCTCTTACGCGTTAGGTCGGTACGACCTTTAGTGTAGCTGGTGACTAAGGCTCTTACGCTTTAGGTCGGTACGACCTTTAATGTAGCTGGTGACTTGGGCTCTTACGCTTTAGGTTGGTACGACCTTTAATTGGTTCTTTTCGAAGTTTTTTGAAGTAATTGGAGGCCTGTGATTTTATGGAAACAGTCGGACGTCTCCGAGCCCCCTTAGTTTGGCCGGAGCCTTACGACGGTGGTTATTGTATTTGGACGTAGCCTTTTATTACCCGGGTGAGATAATCTCGGCATCTATATCGAGGGTATGCCTTTTTAGGGGTCTTACAAGTTCGATATATAGCCTTGACTTTGATATCGGAATTATGCCTTTTTAAGGTCTTACAAATTTTTTTGTCCCTTGCTTGAGGTCTTACAGATTTGTTATTGCCTCGTGGAGGTCTTGTGATTCATGCCTTTCTTGAGGTCTTATAGTTTTGATGTTGCCTCGTGGAGGGCTTACATTGGTGCCTCATGTAGGGCTTATGAGCTTGAAGTTGCCGCCCCTGAGGTCTTATGGCTTCGAGGTTTTGGTGACTTGATGGGGTGACTGACGATGATGGTCCCCGAGACATCGAAATTTTTTTGGCTTTGGAGTCGTTCTTTGTGAAAATAGCAAACTTTTTGGTGTTGCCTCATCGAGGTCTTACATTGTTGATATTGCCTCATGAAGGGTTTACAGTGTTGATATTGCCTCGTGGAGGGTTTACATTGCTGATGTTGCCTCATTGAGGGCTTACATTTGTGCCTCATGGAGGGCTTATGAGCTCGAAGTTGCCGGCCCTGAGGTCTTACGGCTTTGAGTTTTTGGTGTCAGTCCCCGAGTGTTTGGGAAATTTCTGGCCCTAGGGCCGTTTCTTGTGAAAATAACAAAATTCTTTGACGCACAAAGTGTTTTGATGATAAAATATTTTCCTCTGATTACTTGGTACAAGTATACATTTTTTCACCATCGAGGGTTCAATTATTCTATGTGGACACGGTTCATTCGACTGTTTGGTCCTATACATTGTTCTCTTGTCGAGACCCTCTTTGGCATATTTTAGTTTCTTCGAGGAGGTGATCTCCCAGGGGGGATGCCCCTCAGATTTGAGGTCGATCAAAGAGAAGCCTTGAATACTTGGTGAGTTCTCCTTAGGTAGCATATGGGTGTTGCCTCGTTAAAAACCTCGTCGGTAAAACCCATTTGGGATAAAATCTGCCGAGAGGGAAAAAGAGTGCAATGCATGCTTTAAAACCTAAGGCCTTCCAGCTAGAGGGTGCTCCGCTTCTTTTTCAATCGAACACCTGCACATAGTTTAGTGTAAAATGTGAAGGAAAGAGGAAGAGGATTGTACCTTAGCTGTGGTGACGTTCAAGACTCGGTATGCTTCGGTTGTTCGTTCCGAGGACGCGACACGGTCCTTTATTCGTTCATCCGAGGATGTAGTTTGCGATTGCTACTCGGTTGTTTCCTTATTTTTTGGCTCCTTCGATGTAGAAGGTGTCGGTGCCATATCGTGTATCCACGGCCTTCCGAGTAATGCATTGTATCTCATGTCACCCTTGATGACATGAAACTTGGTGTTTTGAATTGTACTGGCCACGCTGACTGGGAGGATGATTTCTCCTTTTGTTGTTTCGCTCGCCATGTTGAATCCGTTGAGGACACGGGAGGCGGGCACGATCTGGTCGAGCAACCCAAGTTTTTTTACACCCTCGACCGAATTATGTTGGCCGAGCTACCTGGATCGACGAGCACACATTTAATTTGAAATTTATTCAAAAGAAAAGAAATTACCAGTGCGTCATTATGAGGTTGAGACAAGGTCGCGATGTCCTCTTCGTTGAATGAAAGGGCGTCTTTAGGTATGTAGCTCCGAGTTCGCTTTTCCCTGGTGATGGATACTTTCGTTTGTTTAATAATGGGTCCCTGAGGGATGTCGACTCCACCAATAATCATGTGGATGACGTGTCGTGGTTCTTCTGTTCTATTTTTCTTGTTTTCCTCTCTTTCCCGAAATTGGTTTTTAGCTCGGCCGCCAAGGAACTCTCGAAGGTTCCCTTTGCTAATCAGTCGGGCCACCTCTTCTCGAAGCTGTATTCTATCCTCGGTCCTATGACTGTGGGTATCGTGATATTCTCATATGAAGTTGGGGTTCCTCTGCGAAGGATCTGATAGCACGGGTCTTGGCCACCTGGTGTCCCTGATTTTACTTATAGCCGATATGATGTCTGAAACATCGATGTTGAAGTTGTACTCAAATAGCCGGGGTGACTCTACCGGCCCAGTGTGCCTATCAAACCCTGCTTTATTCACGAGTCCCCGAGATTGTATCCTCAGTCCATCATTTGATCACTTCGAGGTATGTTACGCCTCGGGATATTTATCCGATTTTCTATGTACGGTTGATACCTTTCTTTGCTTGGCCTCGGATCTCTTTTTGGGAGCCTTGATTCCTTTGCTAAGAGCCTTATGGGGTACACCGAGCCCGATGGGGCCTCCAATTGGTCATCCTCGACTCTGATCTTTGACTGATACCTGTTGTGTACATCCGCCCAAACTACGATGAGATACTCGATCAAGTTTTGCTTCAGCTGTTTTGAAGCTATCGAGCTTCGTTCATTCAAGCCCTGAGCGAAGGCTTGTACTGCCCAATCATCGGAGACCGGTGGTAATTCCATTCGTTCCAGTTGGAAGCGGGATACGAACTCCCTTAGCATCTCATTCTCTCTATGCTTGATTTTGAAGACATCAGATTTCCTTGTAGCGACCTTGATGGCACCAGCATGTGCCTTCACTAAGGAGTCCGCCATCATGGCAAATGAGTCTATTGAGTTCGGGGGCAGGTTATGATACCACATCATGACCCCTTTGGATAGTGTTTCTCCAAAATTTTTCAATAGAACAGATTCAATCTCGTCATCTCTTAGGCCGTTCCCTTTCACAACACAAGTGTAGGCAGTAATGTGCTCATTGGGGTCTGAGGTCCCGTTGTACTTCGGGAGATCGGGCATTCTGAATTTCTTCGGAATGAGCTTCGGGGATGCACTTGATGGGAATGGCTTTTGCACGAACTTTTTTGAATCTACACCCTTCAGAATCGGGGGTGCGCCCGGGATCTGATCAACCCTCAAGTTATAAGTCTCCACTTTTTGTCATTAGCTTCTATCTTCTTTTTGCCCGATTCAATCCTCTTTGCGAGGTCTTCGAGCATCTTCATAATGGCAGGTTCGGCTGCTGACCCATTATTGCTCGACCTTTCTGGTACCTGTTCACCTAGAGGAGCCGTTTCCGGTGGCGCTGTGCTTGGAGTTTTTTTATGGCTTTGTAGATGAGCAATAGCCACTTGTTGTGCTTGCAACATCTCAAAAATGACGTGAAGGGTAACTTCTCTTTCCCTTTGAGCAGGGGCTCTCTGTGGGCTCTCTGTGCTCCATGTTGGTCTTCGTCGCGCACACTTTCGTCTGTATGAGAGCTTACATCGACATGTGGAGCATTGCGTGAGCCTTCATCAACGGGGATTTGTATTGGTGCCCTTTCAGGGTTTTACGGTGGCACACCGGCGCCTGAAGCAGCTGTGCCATTCTCTCCGTGATCCTCAGGACCGTTGTTTTCATGTGCGTTTACTGAGTTAGACATTTTCTGACCTAAAATTGAAGATTCTTGGACAATAAAAAGTGTAAAGAATAACTTGTGTTTTTAGAAAACCAGCACTAAAACAATCACTATTATTTTTATCCCCACGGTGGGTGCCAAACTGTTTACCTAGAAAATGATAATTATAATTATATTTGATTTTGTGGTTCTAAAAATATGTGATCTATTTTAATACCAGTTGTTTAGGCAGTAGATGCTAAGTGAGAAGTGAGAAAATGAAATAAGAGCAAAGGGTAACGAGATTATGCAAACCAAGCAGCGGAGAGACGGGATCTCAAGGTCGGTCGGAATGGGCCTCGAGGTTGACAAGGGGCTATCGAGAATGATATAATAGTATTGAAGGCCTCGAAGATGGCCTATTTGTGATTAATAACAATTAATAAATGAAGAACAACTAATAAACACAATAAATGAAAGACAATTAATCAATGAAATAATTGTAGAGAATGTTTTTGTTAGAGAGCAGAGGATGTTCTTGTTCTTGTATTGAATATCATGTGTCTTACAAAGTGACAAGGGTCTCCTTTATATATGAGAGGGAATCCCAACATAGTACATGTGTAATTATTACAAAAGAGGGATGGCTGGTACAACCATTTAATGCCACGGTACGAGCTTGTACTATTTTGCGTACTTTGTCAGCTTTAACCACGTGCCTTTTGGGAATTTCCTGCCTTTCCATGCTGGTCTTAGATTTTGCACTACCTTGAGGTCGAGGAC
The DNA here is from genome assembly GCA_005239525.1 of Nicotiana knightiana. NCBI lineage: Eukaryota > Viridiplantae > Streptophyta > Magnoliopsida > Solanales > Solanaceae > Nicotiana > Nicotiana knightiana. The sequence continues at coordinate 9,471 of ML369951.1, read as the reverse complement.
CTTCGATATGCCCCCTCGATGCCAATCTCGACCCTTCAAGTCTTCTGAGCGCTGTAATGATCGTAAAATCGGGCTCTCCGATTTTAGCCGTATACACCTTTAATGGTGGATCTAAATAATGAGAAGAAGGTAGGACTAAAATTTGCAAGGATACTAGTAAAGGTGGAGTTGGATGCTCAACTCCTTGATACTGTGCTATTCAGAAATGAGAAAGGTCAGCTTATTGAGCAACGAGTTAGTTATGACTGGAAATCAACTGTGTGTACCTATTGACACTCCAATGGGCATGCAGAGGATGTGTGTAGGAAGAATAATAAGCCAGCTACTCAGAAGGATAAGGCAGTACCAACAACATAGGTGGTGCAAAAGAAGCACCAAAGTACAACAACATGGGAGACAATTATATGAAAGAAGCAGAGGAAGAGATCCAAAAACAAAACTCAGCAGGCTGAGAATGGATTACTCCTCTAAGAAGTGGAAGAAGTCCATCTAAACAGAACCTGCAAATAGTGAAGTCCAATACTTATCAACTGCGGGATAAGCCTGAAGTTGTCAGCCTTGTTAATATTGCATCTATTGGTGCAACTGAAGGAAAAGGGGGAGACGGAACCATGCCTCACATTGGGGATGGTTAACCTACTGTGCTGGAATTTTAGGGGCATGAATGCCCCAAATAAGTAAAAGGAAGGTAAATTCCTCTGCAATGAAGTTAAAACTGATATAGTAGGTTTTGTTAGAAATAAAAATAAAGAAGAATAGGATTGAACAAATAGCTGATAGTCTATTTGGATTTTGGCATTACATTACCAATCTTGAATCACACTATAATGGCAGAATTTGATTGACCCGGAGGTAGGATTATCACAGTGTAGTTCCTATGATCATTACTACCCAAATTGTGAATTGTGTGGTGACTTACATTCCACTACAATTGATCTTCTTGTTATTTATGGTATATGCCTTTAATACTAGAGAGGAAATAAGAGAGGTATGTGATAGCATTGTGCAACAACATGGTGTTAGTTCCAAACCATGACTGACCCTAGCAGACTTCAATGTAGTCTTAACATATGAGGATAGATTAGGAGGTAATCAAGTCACATGGGCAGAAGTGAAGGAGTTTAGGAATTGTGTGGATAACTATGGATTGATTGAGCTTCCTAATCGGGTGAACAGATACACATGGAATGATAAATATTCTGAGTAGAGAATATTTCCAAGATAGATTGGGCTTTCATAAATAATAAGTGACTTGACATAATGCCTGGCTTCCAGGCCAAGTACTTGCCTGAAGAAATAAGTGACCATTGCCCCATGCAGATAACATTAGAAGGGATAAAGGCAAGGCAGAAGAAATCCTTTTAGTACTGCAAATGTATGGGACCAACATCCTTTGTTTGAAGACACTGTCATATCAGGTTGGGAGGTGCAGATAGAAGGGTGTAAAATGTGAGATTTTTAAGAAGACTAAAGCTGCTAAAGAGAGGACTGAAGCAGTTAAATTCTAATTACTTTAAGGATATAGTGAATGGAGAGATGAGATACGGGAGGAACTAAGGCGGATACAGGAGAAACTGCAAATAAATCCACTGAACATGGAAAAGTAGCAGAAAGAAAGAGAGGTGTACTAACAATTTAGAAGGATTTCATACATGGCAGAAGTCCACTTACAATAGAGAAGTAAAGCTACTTGGCTCAGGCTAGGAGAAGACAACATAGTGTATTTTCATGCAGCGATTAAACGTAGGAGAATGAAACTAGCTACTACTCAGATAAGGAATGAACAAGGCAAGTGACAAACAGATCTTGATGAAATAGCCCAAGTATTTGTAGATTACTACGAGAACCTGCTGGGAAATACCACAATCTCGAGAATTAAAGCTTTCGCCAGCTTTATGAAACAAGGGCCAGTGCTTACCTCAGAACAATAAATGAATCTTATTAGACCTCATATAAGGGTGACTAACGGGCGGGCCGGTTACGTTTTTTTTTTAACCGGACGGGTTGCGGTTACGGGTTCTTACCGGTTAATTGTTAACGGGTTTAACGGGTTGGGGCTTATCCGGGTAAAAATGAACCCGTGCGGGTAGGGGTACTGCCGGGCCGGGCCGGGTTTCAATCTTTTTAATTTTGTTTTTCAAGTTTTTGTACATGTATTGTAATTTATATAAAATATAAAGTAAAATATATAAAGATAACAATGATTATGGAAAAAATTGCACTTATAAATTGCAAGTGCAACATGTATTTCAAATTATCAATTTTCAAATTTCAAATTTCAAAATTCAACTCTTACAACTTACAAGTTACAACTAAGTACTAAATTCGACAAGTAGTAAATTCAAAGGTTTTGCATTGCCCTTGTAAGTTCTTCATAATCAATATGAACTGATTGTCCTTCTTCTGGAGTGTTAAATTCAGATGGGTTACCATGTGTTAATATATCTCCAAGTTCCTCGTCTTCTGGGCTATCAACATCTTCACGTCCTTGATTTCTTCGTTCCGATCTAATCCAATCTCTGAAACATACTAAAACTTCCAAAGCATTGCTTCCCAATGAGTGACGGGTGTCTCCTAGTTGTTGTCTTGCTTGACTAAATGCACTCTCTGATGCAACAGTTGAAATTGGCACATTCAGCACGTCCCGAGCCATAGCAGAAAGAACAGGAAATTGCTTTTCATTCTCACGCCACCAT
>ML369950.1:0-34008 GCA_005239525.1 Nicotiana knightiana | reverse complement strand
TAATGCAATCTAGCTAGCGTAACTTGAGAGAGTGCGTCTAGTAAATTATCATAATTACTTGAGAGAGATTTATGGTAGATAGAGTGTTCATGATTGATAGAGACAACTAATCAAGCTATATGAAGTATCCAAGAAGTAAGTTCACCGACGGGGGAAACCATAACCTTAGACCTTTATAACAATTGTTTACACCTTATTGTAGTTAATATTTAGTTTTAATATTTTCATTCAATTGTAATAGTTTAAACAACACCAAGTGAAAGTTTAGTACTCTGATAGCTTGCTTGATACGTTAACTCCCTGTGTGATCGACTCTGAGCATAATCGGATTATATTTGCAACGCCCGCTTAGTATTTTATTAGACATAGTTGAGCGTGATCACTCGTGTCTTTCATTTCTGATCGAGGTACGCAGTTTACCTCGCAGTTTTGGAGGCGGTACACTGTGAGTTGGGTACGCGGGTTGAGCTGAGCACAACATTTCATCCTTAGATGGACGGGCAGTCTGAGTGTACTATTCAGATCTTGGAGGATATGCTCTGTGCTTGTGTTATAGATTTCGAAGGATCGTGGGATCAGTTCTTGCCCCTTGCAGAGTTCGCCTACAACAACAGCTGCCAGTCGAGCATTCAAATGGCTCCCTATGAGGCATTATATGGTAGACGGTGCAGGTCGCCAGTTGGATGGTTTGAGCCAGGAGAGGCTCGGTTATTGGGTACGGATCTAGTACAGGAGGCCTTGGACAAGGTCAAGATTATACAGGATCGACTTCGTACAGCTCAGTCCAGGCAAATGAGTTATGCCGACGGTACAGTTCGTGATGTGATATTCATGGTCGGGGAGAGATAGTATTGCTTCGGGTATCACCCATGAAGGGTGTCATGAGATTTGGAAAGAAGGGCAAGTTGAGCCCTAGGTATATCGGGCCTTTTGAGATTCTTGATAGAGTGGGAGAGGTGGCTTATAGAATTGCGTTGCCTCCAGGGTTATCATCAGTTCATCCAGTATTCCATGTGTCCATGCTCCGAAAGTATCATGGTGACCCGTCCCACGTATTAGATTTCAGTTCTGCCCAGTTGGACAAGGATCTGACTTATGAGGAAGAGTCGGTGGCCATTCTAGACCGGCAGGTTCGTCAGCTAAGATAGAAGAGTTATCCTTCCGTTTGAGTGCAGTGGAGAGGTCAGCTTGTTGAGGAAGCTACTTGGGAGTGAGTCGGACATGCGGAGTAGATATTCCCACTTGTTCGCCAGTTCAGGTACTTTTCTATGTTCGTTCGAGTACGAATGTTTGTTTTAGAGGTGGAGATTGTGATGACCCAAAAGGTCATCTTGTGTTTTAGGACTCTATTTCGTGCTCATTAGCCCTAAAAATCTTATTTTTACCCACCTCAATTTGCATGCGCAGTCCGGCGTAATTCCGGGAAGCCTTTATGTGGAAAATTGAAGAAATAAATTTTTTTGGCATTTAAAAATAATTTTAGTTGACTTCGGTCAATGTTTTGAGTAAACAGGCCCAGATCTGTGTTTCGACGGTTCTGGTGGGTCCGTAGTAAAATATGGGACCTGGGCGTATGTCAAAAATCGAATTCCGAGGTGCCTAGCTCGAGATATGAATATTTGACTAAAATTGAATTACAGAAAATCAATGACTTTAAAGACGGATTCGTATTTTGTTCGTACACAATCAACGAAACTTGTTTGATGTTTAATCTTGTTGGTATCGAGCTCGTATTTTGGTTCCTGATCCCGGTACAAGTCCGTTATGATATTTGTACCTTGACGGTGAAATTTGATGGGGCACATAACTAATTTGACCTGATTCGGACCATCGGTTGAGAAAATAGTAAATTTAAAGTGTTCTTGAGAAATTCATAGGTTTTGGTGCTAAATTCGTAGTTGTAGGTGTTATTTTGATGATATGATCGCACGAGCGAGTTCGTATGATATTTTTAGACTTATCTGCATGTTTGGTTTGGAGCCCCGTGGGATCGGGTGAGTTTCCGATAGGCTACGGGATGTTTTGAACTTAGAATTTTCTGGTGTTTCAGTTGTTTCTGGTGCACAGGTAGTTTGTGCTTCAAGATCGCGAAGCCTCTCACGCGATCATGAAGGGGAAACTGGGCAGGTATGGTTTTACTCTATGCAAAGGCGTGGACTAGGTCACAAACGCGGAGCAACGAGGGTGGTACCCTTCGCGAACGCGACCTGTCTATCGCGAACGCGAAGAACAAGGGACCTGGGGGAGGGGTCATCAACACTCTACACGAACGCGGCACTTGGCTCGTGAATGTGGAGTCTTGGAGGGGATATGACTTCGCGAACGCGTAGTTTACCTCGCGAACGCGTAGGCCAATAGGGCCAAAGCTTCACGATCACAACAGGCTTCTCACGAACGCGATGAAGACCTGTCCAGTGTTTTAAAAACAGACTTCAAGACGAGAATTGTTCAAAATTTCATATCTTCTTCACTAGAACTCAACCTTGGAGGATTTTTGAAGTGGGAATTCAACACCAAATCATAGGTTTGTGTTCTTAAACTCATTTTCTCCAATTTCCATCAACACCCATTAGATTTCTAGTCCTAAATCTTGTTCTTTAAGGGTAGAAATTAGGAATTTTAGGAGAATTGAGGATTTTCTAAAATTGAAAATTTAGACCTCGATTTGGGGTCGGATTCCGGAACTAATTACATATTTGGGCTCGGGGGTGAATGGGTAAACAGATTTTGGTCCGAACCTCGAGTTTTGACCAAGCGGGCCCGGGGTCGATTTTTGACTTTTTGGGGGAAATGTTTGGAAACCTAAATTTATGTATTGAAACTGATTTATTTATCAATAATTGATGTTACAAAGTGAATTATGACTAGATACTGGTGTATTAGAGGTGGAATCTCGAGGAAAGCGGTTGTTGAGCTATGATTTTGAGCGAGATATGTGTTGTGTCTAACCTTGGCTTGAGGGATTAGGTATTGTTGCCTATTTGCTATGTGTTGATTGCTGAATACAACGTATAGGTGAGGTGACGAGTACCTATGCGTTGTTGTCGAGTCCTAGCATGCGAGTGAGTCGTATTCTTGTGTTCATTGTATTCTTTATTCTTATCATCCAAGATTAGACTAGATATTCTTTATTTTGTTATTGTTTTTCGTTGTTTGTGTGAGGAAGAGTGTAAAGCACGAAGGGTGATGCCGTGCCATTTCATATTCATTATCATTATCATGTGAGGAAGAGTGTAAAGCACGAAGGGTGATGTCGTGCCATTTCATATTCATTGTCATTATCATGTGAGGAAGAGTGTAAAGTACGAATGGTGATGCCGTGCCATTGCATATTTATTATCATTGTCATGTGAAGAAGAGTGTAAAGCACGAAGGGTGATGTCGTGCCATTGCATATCTATTATCATTATCATGTGAGAAGGAGTGTAAAGCACGAATGGTGATGTTGTACCATTTCATATTTATTATCATTGTTCTGTCATTTATTATGATGAGCATGGGAGTAGAAGCACGAAAGATGATGTCGTGCCCTAGTTTATGCTATGTTTTAATATTTCTATTGGTGCAAAGTATGTTGCTGTTGTATTTCTTTATTGTTACCATTATCATAATTTTGTACTTCCCCCTCCCCTAGCATGTTCTTCCCCTCTCAGTATTGTCCGTGTAGCTTCTATTATTTGTTAGTGCATTAAATCTCTAATTGTTGGCTTGCCTGTCAACTAAATGGTTATGCGCCATCACGGTTCCGATGATGGAAAATTCGGGCCGTGACACAATAACTCCTTTTGTTGCACTATTATTGAAAAAATTAAGTTTACTTTCTCTGTGAAAACTTCTAGTTGAGAAAACCAAAATTAATAATTTTACCAAATGAGAAAAGGAACGTTTCAGATGATTATTTGTTTGCAGTACTCTCCATAAAAGTAATCTAATAAATATGGAGTAACATTTAAAGGAGAGTTGTAGTTATGGGAATATGGGTCGCAAATGATAGTTTACATTTAAGAATTGCAAACAATATATGAGTTTTTTTTGAAATGATACATATGTCCTTGATCGACCATCTTTTTTTTTCTATATAATAAAAAAATTAGTGAAATTTCTATGATTTTATAGTGTACGATGTTTCCGAATATCAAAGCTAATGACAATATAAAGATTGCTGTATAAAATAAATTTATATAACATGTCATACTTCTTTATAAAAAAGATGAACAACAAAATACAAAATACAAAATAAAACATACAATCTACCGAAATGATAACTGCTAATGACACAAAATACATACAAACGATAAAGATAAATCGGATCAACAATATAATATTTTCAAATAACAAATAACAAATAACAACAATAGACCACATGTCAACTTTAAACGATTCCTCTGCTTTCTATCTTCATTTAATTATTTTCACATTATCTCTCTCATGTTCAATTTTGGTCAACTTATCTTTTATGTGTTCTCTTATTTTGTTTCGACTCTTTCAATGATGTTCTAAGAAAATTCATGTCTTCTTCGGCCTCTTTGCGCTTAAACTGTTGTACATACTTCATATTGTTTTGTGAAGTCGCGGTATAGTCGTCAACAAAGGGCCTTTTCAACAATGAGTTTTGGTTAATCGTTTGCTCATCGTGCCTCCTAAAATAGTTGCAAGTCCATTTATTAGCCCAACCCAGCTCATATGGGCTTTAGCAATTGAACGGCCTGGGCTGGGCTAGTTCACCATTTTGATGGGCCTTATAATGGTTAGCTCACCCAGCCTTATGTGGCCCCCACGAGTCTGTCCCCCATTTTTTAAAAATATAATTTTATATTTTTTCTTTAATTTACTAACCTAAAAAAGGTAAATGCTTTAAAAAAATATCTTATTGGAAAAAATTTGAAAAACTTAATAACTTTTTATATTGTTCAAATATATCAAAAGAAACACTAAAAAAGAAAAAAGATTATATTTCATTCACTAAAAGTCAAAACTCAAAACAAATTATTCAAGACAACGACAATGATGTTGTCACGACCCATTTCCGGAGTCGTGATGGCGCCTGTCGTGGAACCAGGCAAGCCACCCATTTTATCTAACTAAATACAATTTCAAAACAAAATAAAATCCTTCTTAACAAGTCTGAAATCAATAATAATAGTAAGTTTGAATTTGAAAACAGGTTTATAAAAATCAAAACCCAACTCCTACGAACCCTGGATCCAGTGTCACACAGTCATGAGCTGCTAATACTTAATACAACCAAAAGAAATGACCAATATAGTCTAAAAATAAGTACGATGGTAGAAAAGGAAGAGAAGACGAGATCACGGTCGCCAACTTCTACCTCCTCAACTCTGATGAAAATTGCTGCTACTCACTGACCAGAGTTGAATCCCGCTGTACCTGGATCTGCACACAAGGTGCAGGGGGTAACGTGAGTACATCAACTCAGTAGTAATGAAACCAAACTACGGGCTGAGAGGTAGTGACGGACTAAACCTCCGATAATTCGAACAACAGTATATAACTCGGACATGACAGTAATATATCAGGAAATAAACACGATGCATCAACATATGTCTGTAACTCTGCATCCTAGCATGAATTCATATAGAATCAAGAATGATGTATACTCAGTAATCAAACTCTCATAAGGTGGTCCACTCAGTACTAGACTACGGCCTCCCGGCCTAGGAAAGTCCATCCAGGATATTACATAAACACAAGTGACACTGTCACCTAGTACTGAGGAAAAAGGTCGATCCAGCCACCACGGAGAAAATCCATCTCCGGAACATAATACTCACGGAGGAAATCCATCTCCGAAACATAAGACCCACGGAAGAAATCCATCTCCGGAACATAAGACCCATGGAGAAACTCCATCTCCGGAACATAGGACCCACGGAGAAGATCCATCTTCGGAACATAATACTCGGACAAGATCCATGTCCAGGGAAATCCATCCCTCAATATCTGTGTGCTCACTGGGGGTGTAAAGACTCCGGATGGTCTCCTTTCAGCCCAAGCGCTATATCAAGCCAACAAAGGCATGATTCCAGGATCGCTGCGGTGTGGAGTCCGACCTCATAACTATCTCAAAACCATGCTCCAAGCCTCACTCAGTCAGTACCTTCCAGTCTCACTCACAATGCTCTAACATATGAAAATCAGCCCAAATCAATGATAATATAGAATAAACTAGCAACTTACGAGACTGAGGCATGAAACATATACTATAACAGGACTGAGTACATGAAAACAATAATCACAGACAAAGACTGCAATAATCGACCATTCCGGTCTGAACATATCGGCGTGAAGCCTTAAAATTTATACTTAGCATGATTTCTATTTCGTTCAAGGTAATTACCACCTTCACAGAACAAATATCAACCTGAGATAACCATTAGACAGTGCCATGGGATGAGCCAGGCTATAAATATTCGGTGTACGCCCACATACCCGTCACTTGGAAAGTGTGTCACCTTAATTAACATCAATTATCAGATTGTTTGGGGGTTTCGAACCCTCAGTTTCAAGTTTGGAAGCGTTACTTACCTCAAAACCGGCTAATATACTACTCCGCAGTACCCTTGCCTCTAAATTCGGCCTCCGAGCGCTCCAAATCTACCAACAATCAGATGTATATCATTATAATATGCTAAGGAACTAATCCCAATCGAAATGTATCAAAAATACTCAAAAATCCCGAAATTGGTCAAAACCCGAACCCCAAGTCCATGTTCTGAAACTCAGAAATTTTTATACCAAACCGTTCTTCATCATCTCACGAGTCCGTACATATAAAGAACACTAAATTCGGAGTCCAAATGACCCCTCAAATCCCCATTTTAAAGACTCTTAATCCCAAGCCCTAATTACCCAAATTTACACTGATTTTCCCCTAATTTTCCACCATAAATCCGATCTTTAATAACATATAAACGAGTTTAGAATCCAAAAACTTTACCTCAATGAAGAACTATCGAATCCTCTCTTCAAAACCCTTCCAAAAGCTTCAAACCCGGATGAAATATTGAGAAAAATGGCTAAAATTCGCGAAGGCATGTTTTATACTCTCTGAACAGTGGTTCCACACCTGCGACCACTTACGCGCACCTGCGGAACCGCACCTGCGTTCCCAGGTGCGCACCTGCGGAAAGACCCCAACGTCCTCAGCCTCCGCACCTGCGCTCGACCTCCTGCACCTGCGGCTTCGCAGGTGCGGAGATTACCTCGCACCTGCAGAAATCCTTCAACCAGCCAAACTTCCGCATATGCGGAGCTTCGTCCGCTCCTGCGGGCCTGTACCTGCGACTCCTCTTCCGCAGGTGCGAAAATATCAGCACCAGCTACTTCTGCAACAACAATTATGCTCCAAACTCCCTGTTAACCACCCAAAACTATCCCGAGCCCCTCGGGACCCTAACCAAATATACCAACACACCACGTATGATCGTTCGAACTTAGTCGAGCTTTCGAAACATCAAAAATGACATCAAAACCCCAAAAACGCATCGAATTCAAGCCTATGAACTTTGAATTTTCTAAATTCTACCAATGATGTCGAAACTACCCAAAAAAAACTCCGATTGACTTGAAATTTTGGAGACATATCCAAAATGACATTACGAACCTGTTCCAACTGTTCGAATTCGACCCTGATAGCCTATTTTCCACTGCCAATCCGAAATCGCCAAAAACTAGATTTCGCCAATTCAAGCCTAATTCTACATCAGACATCACAAAAATATTCCGAACACACTCCTAAGTCCCAAATCACCTAAAGAAGCTATCCGAGCCTTAAATTCCGCATTCCGAGGTCATTTACCAATAAGTCAACTCTCAGTTGACTTTTCTCATTATAAGGCTATCTTTAAAGGCTACATGCTCTCACTACAACCCTTCGATTTCAAGCCTATCGACTCTAACACATCAATAACAGAATAAACAACCTATGACAAGTCAATGACATCAATAAACAATGCAAGTTATACGTAACGACAGACCGGGTCATTACAGATGCTTATAAGATATATATCTAACACATCATCTTCATCTTCATCAAACACATTTGAATCCGCTTGTGACAAGGTTGTCTTAACATCTTCACTTCATCTACATCTATAATTCATATGACATATTAATTAGCTAAATATTAAGAGCAATTAAATTTTAAAAACTGATAATATTTAAATTCAAATAAAAAATATTACCAGTTTGAGTTTGGGAAAAGCCGTGTAGCCAATTTCGAGTAGTAACAAGTGTTTGGACATTTTCATGATGGATACACTTTTGTACTTGGTAAGAACACACCCATCAATGTTAAATGCTGATTTCGATGCTACAATGTAATAATTTTTATATTTTATAAATTTTAAATAAAATTTTTATTAGGCCCATGTGCTGGCCCGATCCAACCTCAGTCAAGCCTCACGGGCCACAAACTTACTCGAGTTGGGCTTAAAATCCTTGTTTTTAAATGGGCTCCAAAACTAGCCCAATCCTACTAAATCACGGGATGGACTGGCCCAACGAGCCAAGCCCATATTGACGACTCATCTATACTCCATCCGTTCCAAAATAAGTGATTTTTTGGTCTTTTTTTTTGTGGTCCAAAATAAGTGATTTTTCTAGATTTCAAGAATGAATTAATTATTTTTTTTATACATTGCTCTTGGAGTAAATAGTGTTGGAGTATGTGTTAGGAGTATTTATGTGAAGAGATAGTAAAGGTTAATATGGTCAATTTCATTGCTAATTAATGTTAAAAGGTGGATTTCTTAATCTGTGTGAAAACAACTAAAAAATCACTTATTTTGGACCAGAGGGAGTACCATACAATAAGTAATTTTTAATGAATGAGTAAAATTGTATACAGTTAAAATCGGACCTGGCTGATTGTGCTATTTGATCAAGACCAAGGAACTGCATCAAGGGTTAGCCTCGTAATAGATCAGACTGGGGCATGAAGACGAGGTATTATGTCCAAGGATCGAGGTGCCTGTCGAGATCGAGGCCAGCAGTGATCGAGACCAAATATGACAGACTTCGAGCAAAGTGCAACAACAGAAAGGTGAGATATCCGTGACTTGTCGAATATCATGGAGTAAATCTCGGAACAGATCAAATCAAGGACGATTATCTAGTTAATCATGGGATTTACTTCCGTAATTAGAATTATACCATAAATAGGATTCATCTACTATATAAAGAGGGTCCTAATCATTCTGTAACCATCTTACATTCACACATATCAAAGCAATACAATATTATCTCTTTTATTTACACTCTTGTTTATCAACTTATTGCATTTTAACTGTTCATGGATAAACACCTCGAGGGCTCTGTTCAACCACAGGTTCGCCTTATATTATTGTTAATTTCTATTATTATTCTTTGCATTTATCAATTGGTATTAGGTGAAATCATGTATCCTTAAAATCACGTTATAAATTTAACTGTTATCTAATTCTTAGGGTAAACTGTTTGGCGCCCACCGTAGGGCTAAGTATAATAGTGACTGCCTAGTATTAATCCTCATAACACACACTGCTTTACGCTTGTTCTCGTAAGTATCTTTGATTTTAGGAATCAACATATCTAACTCTCAAGCAGCACCCACTCACGCAGACGCCGGGCTTGGTCTTCATGGCGAGAACGAGAACATACCCTCCCCGGGAAACGGAGTACCTCAAGTCAATCCCGATGGACCACCGGCCATAGATCCAGTTGATGTTAGTTTTCGTGTTGTCATCTATGGAAATTTAGGTGTCGACCCTGAAAATAGCATCCGCAGAGATGCCTGGGAAGACGATTAAAATGCACAGAGTGAGGAAGAAGGCGCCATTAGCCTTCAAATGATATTTGAAATGTTACAGACTCAGCAAGATGCGATAGCGCAGCTCCAGAATCAGAATAGAGCACCAAGCAGAATCGAACTCGACACATCACAGGAAGTTGTTCATAGGGTCGAACCTGTACAAGAGAAATTGAACTATAATGGATCGGGAACTGACCCCGCCATCATGAAGATGTTCGAGGAGCTCACTAAATAGATCGAATCGGGAGAAAAGAAAATCGAGGCTAACGACAAGAAGGTAGAAATGTACAATTCACGGGTTGATCAAATACCGGGGGCACCCCGATCCTAAAGGGTCTGGATTCGAAGAAGTTCGTATGGAAACTTTTCCCACCAAGTGCGGCTCCGAAGCCCATTCCAAAGAAGTTCCGCATGCCGAAAATTTCCAAGTACAATGGAACTGCTGATCCTAATGAGCATGTCACTTCTTATATATGAGAAATAAAAGGAAATGACTTAGAGGATAATGAAATTGAATCTGTCATGTTGAAAAAGTTTGGAGAAACTTTATCGAAGGAGGCAATGATATGGTACAAAAATTTGCTGCCTAATTCCATTGATTATTTTGCCATGCTTGTTGATTCGTTCATAAAGGCACACGCCGGAGCAATAAAGGTTACGACTAGGAAGTCAGACCTCTTCAAAGTGAGACAAAAGGACAATGAAATGCTAAGGGAATTCGTATCTCGGCCCCAAATGGAAGCATGGACCTAACCCCGGTCACCGATAATTGGGTTGTCCAAGTCTTCACTCAAGGTTTGAACAAGCGAAGTTCGATTGCATCACGTGAACTAAAGAAAAATTTGATTGAATATCCAGCTGTGACCTGGGACGATGTACGTAATCGATACCATTCAAAGGTCAGGGTCGAGATGATCAGTTAGGGGCCCCTTCCGGTTCCGTTTACCCAAGTAGATCCGACGACATAGTTCAAAGGGACATCGATAGAGAGCCCCGGTCAAACAGAGATCGGTACCAACCGTACAACACAGATCATAGGAACAACAGATCGGGACGTAATCCCGTTTGAAATGATCGAGGACAAAAATCCCGAGGGCTCATGAGTAAGAGTGGTTTCGATAAACATGTAGAGCCTAAAGAAGCACCATGGTTCTCGGAATACAACTTCAACGTCGATGCATCATGCATTGTATCAGCCATTGGATGGATCAAGGATATCAGGTGGCCCAGACCCCTACAGATCGATCCGTCTCAGAGGAACCCTAATCAAATGTGCAAATACCATGGGACCCATGGTCACAGAACTGAAGACTGCAGGCAGTTAAGGGAGGAGGTAGCCTGTTTGTTCAATGAGGGTCACATTCGAGAATTCCTAAGTGACCGAGCTAAAAATCACATTAGAGACAGGATGCAAACAGGAAAAATGAACAGGAGGAACCACATCACGTAATTCATATGATCGTAGGTGGGGTCGATGTTCCTCAAGGGCCAATATTTAAACGCACCAAGGTAACAATCACAAGGGAGAAACGAACCCGGGATTACTTACCAGAAGATAACTTGTCTTTCAACGATGAGGATGCAGAAGGGATCGAACAACCTCACAACAACGCACTAGTAATATCTATCCTTATGAGTAAAATTCAAGTCAAACGTGTGTTAGTTAATCTAGGTAGCTCGACGAACATTATTCGATCGAGGGTCGTGGAGCAGCTCGACCTCTAGGATCAAATCGTGCATGCAACTCGAATACTCAATGGCTTCAACATGGAAAGTGAAACCACCAAAGGAAATCATTTTTCTTGTAAATATGGCGGGGACTATCTAGGAAACAAAGTTCCATGTAATCAAAGGTGACATGAGATACAACGCGCTGCTCGGAAGACCTTGGATTCATAATATGAGGGCAGTACCTTCGATTCTCCATCAAGGCTTGAAGTTCATAACATCGGAAGGAATCAAAATGGTGTACGTTGAACAACCTGCTGCCAAAGAAATGTTCGCAATCGACGAAGTAGTACCAGTATTGACGCTCTCGTCAACAAAGGGATCGGAGACAAAGGGAAAATAGGAAATCAAATAGCAACCACATGCACCAGCCTCGGCCCCATCGGAGAAGCAGGAGATATTCGAGGATGAAGATAATATGATACCTCGAACCTTTATAACTCCTCATGATTCTGATGCAACGAAGTCAACGGTCAAGGAGCTGGAGCAAGTCATACTGATCGAGCACCTTCCCGATCGAAAGGTATACCTGGGCACGGGGTTAACTCCCGAGCTCAGGAAAAAACTCATTCAATTCTTTTTTGAATAACATGGATTGCTTTGCTTGGTCCCACTAAGATATGACAGGGATCCCACCGGAGATCACAACGCATCGATTAAGCATGTACCTGATGTTTAGATTGGTAAAACAAAAGAGAAGGCCTCAGTTCAAGGTAAAACATGCATTCATCAAGGATGAGGTAACCAAAATTCTCAAGATATGATCCATTCGGGAAGTAAAATATCTCGAATGGTTAGCAAATATAGTTGTAATCCTTAAAAAGGGGAACAAACTTAGAATATGCGTAGATTATAAAGACTTAAACAAGGCATGTCCCAAAGATTCTTTTCCTCTACTGAACATTGGTCGCATGATCGATGCCACGGCCGGCAACGAGATCCTTAGTTTTCTCGACGCCTACTCCGGGTATAATCAAATCCAGATGAACCCGGAGGATCAGGAAAAGACTTTGTTCATCACTAAATATGCATACAAAAGTAATGTTGTAAGTATGGGTGTACATGGACCGGGTTGGTTCGGTCTTTATCACAACCAAACCAAACCCATTATATCAGTTTAGATTGATTTGGTTTTATTGGTTTTGTCGGTTTTGTCGGGTTTTTGTTACTTAAATATTATTTCAATCTTACTTTGTTAAATTTTTGATAAGTTAATATATGTTTAGTAAAGTTTCAAAAATTTGACAAACATATTATCTATTAAAATATTTTTATGGGAGAATTTACTTAGTAACACATAATAGTTATCTTTTTAGTCGTCTGACAATTATTTTTTTGTTGATGTAAACTTTCAAGGTTAATCGAATTTAGCAATTAAACATAAACATCAATACGATACCTACATAATAATAATCACTTCGAGTTCGAAAAAGAAATAAAAATTAATAGATCTTGACATATGAATATGAATAACAAAGAGATTGACGCATTTCAGTAGCACTTGATAAGAAAGTGATCATACAACCTATTATTTAAGGTTAATAAATATGGAGCACTTCCTATTCTATTAAACATTATATCACGTAAGAGAGTCCCAAATATTTCTAGATATTTTAAAGAAAATTCTATATATTTAATGTCGATTTGGTTCGGATTTTTTTTACTCAATACCAAACCTAGTCGGGATTTTAATCGGTTTGGTGCGATTTTTGGTTCGATTTGTACAACCGTAGTTGTAAGCATGCATCTCTATATATTGATTAGCTTACTTATAGTCTGTTTGGCGAAGCTTATCCAAGATCGAAAGCATTTTTTTTCAAAGTTGAAGTGTTTGGCCAAACTTTTAGAAGAAAAGAAAAGTGTTTATGAATAGAAGTAGATGGGTTTTGGAGAAGTAGAAAAAAATAGTTTCTCTCCAAAATGTATGTTTTTGAAAAGCACTTTTGAAAAAAATACACTTAAAATACTTTCTAAAAGCTTGCCAAACACTAATTATTGTTTCAAAGTATTTTTTAATTTAATTAATCAAATACAAATTATTTTCTCAAAATAAGTTGATGGTAGAAGATGAGCCAAAGAGACTATTAAGAAGGCAGAAGTCAAAAGATAGTATATCTCCTTTGATAATTTGACATTAAACAGAAAAAATTAAAAAACATGAATAGATCGATCTCCATGTACAGAGAGCTTCAAGAAGCTGTAGTAAAGGATATAGCAAACATAAGAAAGTATAGCATGGTATAAAAGTGCTGCCTCAGCATACTACAATGTTTGTGTTATGAAACAATAAAAGAAGAAGAAGAGTATTGCAGAGAAAAGTATAGAAGGGGAATTTTTATTGATTTGGGATAAATTACAATGGAATAGGACCCCTTTATTTATAGGGAAAGAGTAACTTAGCCACCAAGTAAAATTCCTAAGATCTCTCTAAAATATAGGCATTCACCTTAAATTGAATTCTATTTGAATGTCTATTCAACAAACAATGTGCCTCGCTAAAATATTAACTAAAATAAAAACCAATTGGAAAACAATTCTAGAAAAGGAAAAAGAGTACACACGTTTAGAAATACGCCTTTTGGTTGCCTTGTTAAAAACCTTGCAAGGAAAATCCAGTGGGACAAAACCTTTGTAAGGTAAAAAGAGTACAACACGTATTAACTCCCCCTGATGAGAGCATCAATTCACATCCTTGACCCTTCGCATCCCAATCTTGTGCACTAGCTTCTTGAAGGTTTACGTCGACAGAGATTTAGTGAATAGATCACACATATTAACTCCAATGAATATGTTGCACCTTAAAAATTCTCGCTATCACATTATCATGCTTATAGTTATAGCAAGATATAAATGTTCACAAATTGTACTTATGATGTAGCACTTCATGACCAAGAAATTTATATGCTTTAAGCAATTTAAATTCTTCATGGGTTGTCATATAAGTTCAGTGATACAAGCCATATAATAGACTTTAGATGTATATTAAGTTTTCATGTCATGCAACTTGCACATACAAATAAGATACCGAAAATCGACATATCATTGACTTTATACTTTCAAGTATTTGAACTACATATTCAAAACTATATATCTTTCATATGAAACCAATTCTATTTGAATTGTGTCTCTTGTATTTGGCCAATATTTTTATGTCTGTATTCGACAGACTTGAGGTCCTCATATATATACTTAGCGCTATCATAGATGTCGGCGACATACATTTTATATCGGTTCCAATATTTTTTTTTTCATAAATACATAACATAAAGATCTCTTCATTTATATTTTTAGGTACCTGAACCTCTTTTGAGATTTTATGAAGTGTTATGTCATGTGATCTTCTAGATCACCTGCCTCCTTATTCTGATCATTTTCTCATCTTCTTTATCAAGAATGCTATTTGAAACCGATTTGTCGATATACTTTAAGTGTACCATAGAATTTGTCCTTCTAGGACTTATTCTAATATGAATTTTTTCAGTGAGAATATAGTTACTTTCTTTGGGTCAGCAAATGCGTCTGCATGCTTTGCATTGCAGATGAATTATCCTTTTATGAACTTCAAGTTCATAGTATCTTCAAGGATCTAGAGGTACAAATGATAATTCATTCCACATAACCTTTTCTCAACTGTTTATTTTGTCTCTCCCTCATGTTAGAAAAGCTAACTTGCTTCCTCAATTTTGGGAACCCATCGTTGCGCATTATGGTGTTAATTGAAATATACATCGCACATCAATTATAATAAGATGGAATTATTTGCTTCATGACCCTGAACCACTTGTGACGGGAGAATGTAATACTTTCATATATAATATATATCAAACTGATATAAATAACTTTGTTCTCATAATCAATAGTTTAACTATAAAGTGGCGGCACTCAATAAATCATCTTGCTAAACCAGTTGTGATGTAGACCAACTTATCAAGATAAACTATCTTGAATAGAAAATTTAGAAATTTTGCGATAAATTAAATTATTGAGCAAGTTACCTCGCAAACATCAGGTTGCGGGTTAATAATAATCGCACATGTAACCATCTCATAGATGCATATTATGTGGTATATATGGCGGGCGAATGAGCCCATATACACCTTTGATATTTTCAGCATTCATGGGATTCAAAATCCCAATTTTAGTTGGTATATTAATTAATAAGAACAAGCAATATAAGAAAATTTGTAAAGAACTTTCTAGTTCTTTAATATTTACCCGTGTGAATTCTCTTTCATTTTTGCACGTCATACTTAAATTGATATGACTAAACCAATTATGCCAACTGAATAAATTATCAATATTGATAAACTTCAGGTTTACACCTTGATGTGTGCAATTATCAATAAACTCCAAGGTTATTATGATATGAGTTTTTATATCAATAAACATCCACTATATTGTGGCATTCTTTTGTTTGTGTAGTACAAACTGGAGAATAAAGAGGGTAGCTTTTCACATACATATTACCCCGCTACAAGTTGTAGTATTAGAAGATATTAAATCTTTCCTTTATTTATAGCCTCATTATAACCAACCGCTTTCGCGAATGCTTTAGAAACTCAATAAGTTTCTTTGAGACTTACTACGATACAATAAATTTACATGATAGTCAATTGAATTCCTCCAAAATAGTAATAATTGGCTCTTCTAGAGCTCTCAATTAATTTTGTACTACCACATATTCATCAACATCTATATGGTGAATAAACTTTTAAGGAGAAAGTTATACCATTATGGTCATGGCCAAAATTATATGCAAGATCTATTTCTTGCATTACCGTTATCTTTTAATAATCACATTGCCAAAATATTTGGCATAATCACAATAGGTACGTGATCAATGATCATTCATGCCATAATAATGACATTATTTTCTTATTTCATCTCAAACCTCCTCTTAGAGGCGAGTGTGGTACATTCACTACCACTAGCACATTCATATTCTTCCAAGAATGTATATGTATTCATAAATCAGATGTTGTCACATTCATATCATGAATGGACGATCATCATCTATATGTGCTTTACAAAATCTCATATCAAATCGATGGCAAATATTACTTTCACAGAGTGAAGAATTATTTTGAGTGACGAGAGGTCGACTTGACGCTCACTAGGTCCAATCAACATATTTAGATATATAATTAAACATGAATAACAAGTACACATGAATAGTATAACAATGAATGTCGAGCATACTCACAAAACCTATTTACGTGACGTAAACTCCAACATACAATTACAATTTATCTTCCGAGACATATAACAGTTGAAAAGTTATGGATTATATCAAGCAGGTAGCATGCACAATAATGTGTCAAGGAGTACAGTCTGAGCCAACATAAAAATAAATGTGCACTGTCGAAGGGTTGAACGACGTGAACCATAGATCCAGCTATTAACCTGTCGTGGCGTACGACCCGCTCCCATAAGAGTAGTGGAAAGAATCACTCCGCTCGCGGAATATTAATTTGCGAAGCGGTCACACATAATCACAACATTTTTCTTTAAATCCTTTTCCAAAATAGCAATTCATTGGAAAACATTAAGTTCTAGGATTTTCTTGAAATCAAGCTTGCGTACATGGAAATTATAAGCCATATAATTCAATTAACGGAATTCACAAGGCATGGAGTGAACCTAACTACCCGAACATAACAAGAATAGTCACTACACACGGATTCTTGTCACCTCGTACGTACGTAGTCCCCACAAATAATGACACATAGTTAATTACTTCACCTATAGGGACAATTCCCTCTTACAAGGTTAGAAAGGAGACTTACCTCATTTCAAGCCTACTTCCCGGGTCAAGAATGCACCCAAATCTCCAAATTCGTCCCCCAAGGACCTGAAACTAGCCAAACACTATATAAACGAATCAATCTATGCTCAAAATTCCACAATTCCCCTATTTAAATAATTATCTCAACCTAGTTTGCAAAAGCCTAAAATGTACCCCTGGGCCCACATGTTCGGATTCCGGAAATTTTCAAGGGAAATAGTTACCCATAACCTAAGGATCAATATTATATAGTTTTTGCATGATTCCATAAAAAAATTCTTATTTAAAACTTATTTTTCTCAAAACCCTAAGTTTTTACTCTAAACCATGATTTTCACAATTTTGGTATGTTAATCTACCCAAAACTCAAGTATAAATCTCACTTTCAAGTAGGAATTAACTTACCTAATGATGCTAGGTCGAATCTCCCTTTTGAAAGCTCCCCGAATCGTCCAAAGATGAAGAAAATGGCCTAAAATGTCTAAATTCCGCACTTAAAACAAATTCACTGCCTCTAGGACTTTCGCACCTGCGGCTCAAGATCGCACCTGCGAGCTAGTGCCCGCACATGCGGAAGAGGAGAAAATAGCCAAGCATCGCACCTGCGAAACGGAGCCCACATCGGCGGCTCCACTTCTGCCGGAATAGGCCCGCTCCTATAGAAATTGGGCAGCCCCTCTATGGCCGTAATTGCGAGGCTTCGACTGCTCCTGCAGTCTCACACATGCGGCTGGTCCTCCGCAGGTGCGGTCGCACCAGATCTGATGCACCAGCAACTCTTTTAGAGCTTGGTTTGCCTCGCGCGATGTCTGAATGGCATCCGGGCCCACCTGAGGACCCGTTCAAATATACCAACAAGTTCTAAATCATAATACAGACTCGCTCGAGCCTTCAGAATGTTCGTAACAACGCTAAATCTAAGAATCATACCCCAAAACCAAATTGAATCAAACTTTGAACTTCAAGTTCTTGAATTCACTTTCAACATGCTGAAACATACCTATACTACTCGGAATGACACCAAATTTTACGAGAAAGTCATAAATGACATGACGGAACTATTCCCGATCTCGGAATTCCTTTCGGACCTCGATAACACAAAAACACGTCCCAAACCTCAATTTTGAACTTAAGGAATCATGTTTTACTATTTGGCGCCGAAACGCTCCCAGGTCATCCAAAATCCGTTCCGAACATACGCCCAAGTCCGAAATCATCATACGAATCTACTAGGACTTACAAATCTGGATTCTGGTCAGGTATAGCCATCTCCGCTGAGGTATAGGCCCAAGTCCATAGTGATGCGCTCCCATTTTCGCTCAGGTATAGGCATCTGTTGAAGTAGGCCTCCTGGCCTCTGGTGCTCATACTTAACCTGCTGGCAATTTAGACATCTAGCCACATACCCCACTATGTCTTTCTTTCCGCCTCCGCCAGTAATGCTGCCTCAGGTCACGATACATCTTCGTAGTACCATGATAAATAGAATACCTGGAACTATGCGCCTCCTCTAGAATCCTCTCCCTCGGGCCGTCAACATTAGGGACACACAAGCGACCCTGAACTCTCAGAACACCGTCCTCGCCAATAGAAACCTCTTTGGCACCACCCTGTAACACTGTCTCTCGAAGAACTTCCAAGTGTGGATCGTCAAACTATCGACCCTTGATCTCCCCCAATAATGAAGACTGAGCAACAACACGTGCAAGAACTCGGCTGGGCTCTGAAAGGTCCAACCTCACCAGGCGATTATCCAAGGACTGAATGTCCAAATCTAGAGGTCTCTCCTCTGCTGAAATGAAAGCCAAGCTACCCATACTCGCCGTCTTCCTGCTTAAGGCATATGCAACCACATTCGCCTTGCCCGGATGATAAAGAATAGTGATGTCATAATCCTTCAATAACTCAAGCCACTAAGATGCCTCACATAGTGGGAAATATTTTCATAACCGGTTCTAAAGGCTACCCTCGACAAACTATAATCCGAATTACTTACTTTGGGAGAACATTTCCAGTTACACCGAACCCCCAAGACGCCTGAATAATATAATGGCGAGGTTTGTTTGAATCTTTGAACATAACCTACGTTATTTCATGCTAAGAAATTTCGATCTTTGTGATCACAAATAATAAAACAAAGGAAAAATTCGAAAGCAAAGAAAGCCTTATATATATTTATCCAAAAATATTTTTACAAGGGCAAAATGGACGCAATACATGAATCTACAACAGCCAAAACGGCCTCAAAAAGCAAAAGGCAAAACGTCTAAAAAGATCCTAACTGGTCTATTCTTCACTGGGGGCCGCATCGTCACCTTTGGGGTCTTCATCGCCTCGGGTTCATCTGAGTCTTCAGACCCCTCAGAATCCTCCTCATTGGGATAAGCCAACTTCCTGGCCTTGGCCTCAGATATCTTGGCATTCTCGATCTCAGCCAGTAGGTCGAAGCCCTGAGCTTGAACTCCTTCGAGGGCCGTCCTTCGAGATTGCCACTTCATGTGCTCCACCAAGTGCTTCACTTGATCCTGAGATGCCTCGGCAGCGGCCTTATGCTGGGCCACCTTTTCATCAGCTTCGGCCTTGACCAACACAATCTCTGACCTGGCCGCCTCAAGTTCCTTGGCCAGATTTTCTTGGTTGGAAACCGCTGAGCTCAGTTGAGATCAGATCTCCTCGATTATTCTAGCCTGGACCGAGGCCTTTCATCTGCAGCCCAGAGCTGGGCTTCAGTCGACGCCAGTTGTGCCTGGAGAGCCTCATTTTCCGAGGCTAAGAGGTCCATGTTTTTCTTCCATTATTCGGACTCAGCTTTTATCGTGTCCATCTTCGCCTAGAGCTTCCCGATTTGTTCAAGTATCTTTTGGACTTGCAGGTTTGGATCGTTAGCCACTGTGTCCAAATCATTGTCACTATATTCAAGTACTCGATTAACCTTCTCGATCCATTCGGCATGCTCCTTTTGAGACGCCTCTAGCTCGGCCAGGAGTTTCTCACTGACGAGCTTGTAGGTATCCCTCTTCTCAATAAGCTCCCGAACCTCGACCTCATGTTGGGTTAGCTCCTCCCTGTATCGGAAAAAAATTTCATGGTGAAGTACCGAGGCCTGCAAGCATAGAGAAAAATGTTATGATTGTTTTCAACTTAAAATCTAAAGTACATAATAAAGAGGCACTCGAAGTTACCCGATTTAAACATATTGAGCTTCATTAAACAGGTAGGGAGCTTTCACCCCGTCCATCTTGGCCTGGTCCTCTTCGCTCACCAAGAAACGACTATAGCTAGCAACCCTCACAGGGGCGGAGAGAACCCGGGCATCCTCCGAGATAGATATAATTATTGACCTCTTTCGGTCAGGATAAACAATCAGAGCCGGGAACCGATCTACTACCCTCAAACTCGAAGAAGACCCGCTGGCTCCCGAAGACGGTGCCTTCTTTAGCACCAGTAAGTCACCAAACCCGGTAACGTCCTTCGAGGCGGTAGATTCTAAGTCACTAAAGAAGTTATTGAGATATGTCACCCCTTGAGGGTCCTCGTGTGAATGATCTTTTAGCATACCAGCCTCGTTGATCATGGAATCGGAGAATAAAGGAGACCCGGAGATATCAATCAACCGAAGCGCATATTTCGGGGCACTTCCCTTTGCTCGAGGAATATCGGCCTTGCTCTCCTTCTCGACCTCCGTAGCTTGGTCCAAAATGGCCTCACCCCTCTCCGGTTCAGAGACCCCTGTCACTGCCCTCTCAACAGCTTCCTAGCTTGAGGCAATTCGGTGTGTATTCGCACATGGGACATCAGCTCAGAATTTTCTTTTTCTTCTTTTGACTCATCCCTCAGTCGGCGGATTGAGTTCGATGGAAGGGCACCAGTGCTTTCCTTGGGTTTGCGCACCTGCCTCCTTTAAAGTTTCTGATTCTCCAAGTTCAGGGAACTCGAAGCCTCTTTTCTTTTCTTCTCTTTATCCTGCTTCAGAACGGGTGATTTGGGGAGGACGTCTTCATCTCTGAAAGAGGGCCTCACAGAAACATCCTTCCTAAGGCCTACAAATAAAAAGAGATGAGTAAGCTCGAAAGAAACCTAAGTAATGTTAATTCCATAAATTAATCTTACCGTGAGAACGGGCCTCCCACCAGCCCTTTGAATGTTCACTCCACGCGCGCTCGGAGTAGGGCTTCTATGATACAATGTCCTCGACCCACTCCTTCAGTCGGGGAACTACATTTGGCATCCGAGCAACAGCTGCACCACGAAACGTCGATAAGAAGGGAAGAAAAAGAAAATCAATAAATGAAATCTTAAAAGAAGGGTTATACTTATGTATTATGTTCCATTTCTCGGGAAATGTCATGTCCTCGGCAGGGATTAAATATGAGGTCTTCACTCAAACAAATCAACCCAACCAGCCTAAGTCCTGATCCTCGTCTTTGCTCAAGAGTGGGGCCTTAGTGGCTAGACAGGAAAGTATTATCAATCCCCCTCCGTAGAGTCGGGGATTGTACAAACGCATGAGATGATGGATGGTGAAGGGGAACTTGTCGATTTTGCATACAAAGAAGCAGAGGAGAATCGCTATCCTCCAGAAGGAGGGATGAATTTGACCAAGGGTCACCTCGTACCTCTTACAGAAGGCGATGATGATCGGGTCTAGAGGACCCAACATGAAGGGATAAGTGCAAACTCATAGGAAACCCTCCACGTGGGTAGTGATCAACTCCGCTGGCGTAGGCAACACCATGTGCTTACCAGCCCAATTACAATCTTTCTTGACTTTGGAGAGGAGATTATTAGTGATGGAGCATATATCTCGAGACTGGCTCGTATCGACACGGTACGGAGAAGAGCTTTCAACTTTAAAGTCAGCACCGGTTGGTCACCCTGAAGGAACGGACATAGTTAAGGAGGGCTCCGATGTCTTTTCCTCGACAATTGTAGATGGAACATTTTCTTCTCATCCGGTCGCAAGGCAGAGGGAGTTTTTTTCTGGGGAACATACTTTGAGGTCTTCCCCATTTATAGGAAAGTTAAAAGGATGTGATTGATAATTTGGGATAAAGGGCAGAAGTTCTTATAAGTAATCTCAGAGTAATCAGAGAATTGGTGTTGGGAATATAAAAGTTTCTAATGTACGAGGGAAGATGTTTTGAAATTAAAGTTGGAATAAGATAATAAGGGGTATTTATCGCTTGTAAATGACGGTTCAAAACCCGTAATGGCAGACCAGAAACTGACAAATATTTAATTCCATTGAAGCTGTGACTGACGAGACGTTTGTCAGTTTTGTCGTTTCTGACGCGAAGAATTGAGATGAAGATCGAGGGCTCATATCATTTCTCGTCGTCTACGCTCCGAAAAACGAGGGGACTGTCTGTATACGGTCGAAACCGGGCTCGCTTACTGCATGAAAGATCGAGACTAAAATAAGATAGGTTGGAGATCGACATCGGGTCCCTTCGAATTGAGTTACAAAGTTAGAACATACCATCAAGCCCGTAACTCCGGAACCAACCCTGTCTCCGATCAAGCTCGAGGAAATACTATCAGACCGAATAAAGGAAGGCCGAAATATCTGTAACCGGCCGGATATCATGGCGGGAATCTCGGCACGTATCCACGAGAGACCAACTAATTAGCTAATCATGAGATTTCTTACCTTTTGTAGAATTGTATCTAAAGTAGGAGTCCCCTACTATATAAAGGGGGTCTGATTACTTGTAACATACATTGAAAAATACATCCTAAAGCAATATACTGTTATTTCTAGTTCTTATTATCTTGTCATTCTATTCCGATATCAATTGAGACACTTCTTGACTCGAGGGTGACCAACCTTCAACGCTAAGACTGTTCAATTTGTGTGGTTTGCATTTATTTTCCTATCATTAATTTCAATATTAATCAGTTTTCTCAATTTGTATCAAGTTATATCACGTATCCTTATAAATCGTGTATAAATTCAATTGTTATCCGATTTTGAGGGTAAACCCACAGATATCCTTCTTCTCTTCTTTCTATTTCTCTGTAAACTATTCTTGAATACATCCAAATTGGTTTCACAAGAGTTTCAACAGTGGGAACAATCGGCTACTTGATGAAAGTTAACACGAACAACATCATTCTTTAAAATACGATAAAAGATGAAAAAAACTTAATATTGATGTATTGTATACAACAAAACCAAGAGAAATTTTAATAATTAACCGGTTATGTGAGGTTAATATTTTTGTAAGTTTATTAGAGTTTTCCCACTGCGTTTCAGCAATTGAGAGGCATTTATTTGCCTTAAAGTTTAATTACAGTGCTGGATTTATAATTTATATAAATCGAAACTCTATTTAGAATGTCAAAAGCATAAAGTGATAATCTCATTACGATTTCATAGACTGTCAATCTTCTTTTGTTCAATATTCTTTTTTTCATTCCTTTGGTTTTTAATATCTTTTCTATTCCTCTTTTGCACTCCATTTTGGATTTCACACACCGTTAAGCATGACAAGAGCAAGTTCTCCACTTATCCTCTTCTCTCTCTTTTAATATAATATATTATATTTTTAATTTAATGTTTTTCCTTTGAATTATATATCGAATCATGATTCATGTTGGCTATAATTAGTTAGTTAGAATGTCTATTATCATTATTATGTATGTCTTTTATTTTTGATGATTTTCTTGAGCTTTTAATGATAGTCGTACCGTATAGAATCATAAGAATCATTTGCAGGCATCAATATGGAGGGCAAACAAATGTGAATAGCAAGAAATTTACAGGTAGAGGTTTCAAGTATTTTTCTTTGAGTTCTTTCTTTCATGTGATGTATAACTAGGGGTAGGAGTATCTCGAGTTGAGAATTTCAGTGTATTGATGTGCAATGAGTTCATGTTAAAACTGAGTAAAATATTCAATGTGTTTGTAGGAATATCGTTTGCGTTGCATACAAATGGATTGTATTTGCAAGAATGAGAGGAGAGTGTCACGTGAAGAGAGATTCTTCGGAATCAAAATCTGATGTTTTATGATAAAGAACAAAAATATAACAAAAGCTAAAAAACTACTTATATATAAATATTCATAATAATAGCATATTTGGTCAAGTTTCTCACCATGCCAAAAGTGTTATTTTTTTTAAAGAAGTATTTTTTTCCTCAATTTGAGGTGTTTGGCCAAGATTTTTTATTTTTTTGAAAAAAAAGTGCTTTTGGCTAGAAACAAAAGCAACTTTGAAGAAGCAGAAAAAAGTAGGTTCTCACCAAAAACAGAAGTAGAAGAAGTTGTGACGTTTCTTCATACCAAAAATACTCTTTGTAAAAAATTATATATACCAAAATAACCTTACTTAGTTTGAACTATTAAGTAATATAAAATAACTTTTGGGATGAACTTTCATATTTATTGGATGATTTTTTGATATATTTAAATTATCTTGAAAAAATAAAGTACTTTTCAATTTTATTTTTATATTTTACTTAAATAAAATAAAAGAAATTAATTATTAACTTTAATAATAAATATTTAAAATTAAATCTACTTAGATAATATTAAATATTAAGCAAATATCTTCATGTCCTTATTTGTAGTTTGACATATGAAAGCACTTTTTGAAGCTTGGTCAAACACAAATTATTATTCAAAAGCGTTTTTCAAATTGATTAGCCAAACACAAACAACTTTTCTTCAAAAGTACTTTTTTGAAAAACACTTTTAAAAAAAACACTTCTCAAAATAAGCTGATTTTCCATCTTGGGCCAACAGGCTATAACTCTAGAACTTCTTTGATAATAGTCAGAAGTACATATAGATTTTTGTCTATTCTAAAATCGCAAGCTCTTTAATTTGATTGAGGGAGACATAGGGGATTTTTTTTGTTGTGCATTTGAAGTTGTTGCGAAATATTGTGGGTTGATTAGCACACAATCACACACAAAGAAAATATAGAAGAAAAATCAACACAAGGATTTAACGAGGTTCGGCTAAGTCTAATCCTCGGGACAAAAACAGAGAGAATTTTCCACTATGAATGAGAAGAAAAGAACAGTACAATCTAGAGGATCCCCAACTACAACCCCCATATATTGATCCCAAATAGCCCAAGCCTATAAGAGAAAGGTTTTCCAATTTAACAAGGACTATTGACTTTCCTTTCCCAAATCTATTAGGACAATGAGTTTTCCTAAACCTATAGGGATTATGATTTTCCTAAAAATACAAGGAAATAATTCAAGCCACAAAATAATAAATCTTCCCCTTGGCTTGAACTCTCTTCATCAACAGGAACAACGTCTCTCTACCTTGCCCTCAGCCCTCGCAAGGACTCTATCCATTGATGCACACATCAACCAAATCTAGGCAACGCCTAAACTTGTTAAGAGACTCAATCTCTTTAGACATAGCACTAATCTGTCGATTTGGTTTTGTACTCTGAATAGTTTCTGAGTAGCTATAACACTCAAATGCATCAACGGTCTCTACAACTGCCAAAGCAAATCCCACTGGATTCGTATATCCAAGAACATTCCCATCAACTATGTTTTGCAAACCTTTGCGATCGGTTGATCACTCTCTTATCATTGCATGTTGCAATGCTATATGGTTTTTGTTGCGCAGGTGCATCAACATTATCATCTTGATCAATATTTTTCACCTCCTCCACTTCCTCTAATTTAGAACTACTGGGCTCAGCTAGTGGAGATTCAATTTCTAGCTCTAAGCGGTCACTGACACCACGATTTGTTTCTGCTATTGCCTTCTCCCTCTGACTGTCCAGTGAGGCAGATTCATTAAATGTTACATCCCTACTGATAATTAACCCTGGAGTCTTTTGATTTGTGCACCACAACCTATAACCTTTCACTCCAGTTGCATACCCTAGAAATATCTACTTCTTTACCCTCAGCTCAAGTTTTCCATCCCTCACATGAGCATAAGCAAGACAACCAAATATCCTTAAATTTGAATAATCAGCAGGCGAACCGGACCATATCTCAAAAGGAGTTTTGAACTCAATAGCTATGGATGGAGATCTGTTGACCAAATAACAAGCTGTATTAATTGCTTCAGCCCAAAAATCTTTGCTAACACATGAGTGTGAAAGCATGCTTCGTGCCCTATCACAAAGTGTTCTGCGAAATTCCAACCCATTGTCAGTTCGAAGACGCTTAACTTTTCTTTCCGTTGGCCTCTCAACCACCGTCTTCCATTTAAAAATGTCGAAAATGCCTCATCTTTTGTTTTCAAAAAACACACTCGCACCATCCTTGAGTAATCATCAATCAAAGTCATAAAATAACTGGCACTACTCTTGAAGGGAACTCTGTTTGGACCCCACAAGTCTGAGTGTATATAATCTAACTTGTCTCTGGTCTTGTGCTCCGCCTTCTTGCTAAACTTTTCCCTTGTCTGTTTACCAAACACACAATGCTCACAAAAATTCAAAATTTGATTTTTGTACCCATTCAGCAAATTCTGCTTACTCAACAAAGATAATCCATTATCACTCATATGGCCAAGCCGCAAGTGCCACAGCTGAGACTGATTGTCACGACCCAAAAACATACCCGGTCGTGATGGGGCCTATCATGAAACTAGGCAATCCTAAATCCAATATTTTTCCTTCATTTCAGTAATACACCTTTTAAATTTAACAGAGTAAAGGTTTAACATAAATAAAAGCCCATTTAAATACAAAGTTACCCAAAATACGACACAACTGTCCCAATAATCGGGGCATCACTGAGTACATGAACGTCTAATAGCCGTACATAGTCCACAAAAATGTCTACAGAATTAAACATCAAAGTAAAATAAACTAAGGAAGAGAAGATCGAGGTCCGGGAACGTGGTGCAGCTACCTCAATAGTCCCTGACTCCAATGCAAATAATCAACAGCCGCCGCCATGCCTAGAAATGTCTGGATCTGCACACAAGGTGCATGGAGTAACGTGAGTACACTAACTTAGTAAGTAACAGGTCCAAATTATGGACTGAAGATAGTGATGAACTCAACCTCAACAAATATAACGGAAGTAAATGCGCAGAATCGTAGGCATGCTTTCAAGTCAAATATACAGTGTTAGACAGTAAAGTAAATGCAGATCTGAACCGTGCATGGTATACAACTCAGTATCCTTTATATGCCAATGCACAGACTGTATGAAATGCACCATATGCTCCCACTCTCAAGTTCTCAACCACTCGGTACTGTATATGGCCATACGGCCCAGGTAAATCCATCCGGAATATATACAACACTGACTGAAAGTCACCCACTACCGAGGACAAAAGGGCAATCCAACCCAGTGGAGAAATCCATCTCCAGGTATCAAGTGCTTCGGACAAATCTATGTCCAGGGAAATCCATTCCTCAATAATATCATCTGCGCTCACTGGGGGCGTGCTACAGACTCCGGAGGGGCTCCTACAGACCAAGAGCTATCATAATCATCAATATAATCGTTGCGACGTGCAACCCATCCCATAATTGTCACTCATATCAGGCTCTCGTCCTTACTCAGTCATCAACCTCTCCAGTCTCAACACGGGCTCACAATGTCATGAAAACAACTCGGAATAATGATATGATGAATCACTAATAACCGAGACTGAGATATGATATATAGATGCATGATCATGACTGAGTATAGAATAATGAATGAAACAAATGAGGTAACATCAATAAACGATCGCTAAGGGTCTCAACAATACCGGCACCAAGCCTAAACATGATATCTATAATAGTTTACAACTCAACTACTTCATCACATGATGAAAACATGGATATTAATAGGATAGAGTCACTAAACGATGCCATGGAATCATCCAGGCCACAATTCTCACTGTGCATTCCCACACGCCCGTCACTTGGCATGTGTGTCACCTCAATACTAATCACTTAACACATAGTTCAGGGTTTCGAACCCTCAGAACCAAGTTTGGAAGCGTTACTTACCTCAAACCAAGCAAAAATCCTGCTTCGGGATGCCCTTGCCTCTCAATTCGACCTCTGAATGCCTCGAATCTAACCACAAGTAATACAACACAATCAATTTAGGCTAAGGGATCAAATCCACAAGAAAAGTATCAAATTGTAGGCCAAATCCCGAAATTCACTCAAACCCGACCCCCGGGCCCACGTCTCGAAATCTGACAAAAATCACAAAGTCCGAAAGCCCATTCACTCACGTGTCTACCCATAAAAAAATTATCAAAATCTGACATCATTTGATCCCTCAATCCTCAAATTACACTCTCCAAAATCTCAAGCCCTAACCCCCTATTTTCACTCCTAAATCCAACTAATTAGATGAGAAAACAACGGGAAAACACCTTAGCTAGGAGTATTTACAGCTCAAGCAACTTACCTCACTGAAAAACCCTTGAATCCCCTTCAAAAATCACTCCAAAATATCCAAGGTCCGACTACAAAATGGTGGAAATGAGCAAAAATTCGCGAAGTCTGCTATTTATAGGTTCTGCCCAGGCTTTTCGCACATGCGGCTCAGAATTCGCACCTGCGGTGCCGCTTTTGCGCAATAATCTCCACATCTGCGGAAAATCACTTAAATCTACAACTCTGCACCTGCGCTCCCTATCCGCATCTGCGACCTCATAGGTGCGGAAAAGACCTTGCACCTACGGCCACTGCCTGACCTCCTCTCTTTCGCTTCTGCAGGAAACTACCCGTTTCTTCGGGCTCGTATATGCGCACCAACACTCGCACAACGGTTACCGCCAGTCCAACACAGTCCCGCACCTGTGTCAGCCCCACCACACCTGCGGCATCGCACTTGCGGAAATACCCTCGCAAGTGCGATTACACCAGCAACAACCAACTTCAGCATTTCTCCAAACATCAAACTTGATTTGTTAACCACCCGAAACACACCCGCGGCCCTCTGGGCCTCAACCAAACATGCCAACAAGTCATATAACCCCGTACGAACTTAGTCGAACCTTCGAATCACTCAAAACAACATCAAAAGACCAAATTACCCTCGGATTCAAGCCTAAGAACTTCTAAACTTCCAAATTCCGCAAACGACGCCGAAACCTACCAACCCACGTCGGAATGACCTCAAATTTTACACATAAGTCACAAAATGACACCATGAACCTACTCCAACTTCCAAAATTCCATTATGACCCCAATATCCAATTTTCCACTACCGACCAAAATCGCCAAATTTCCAACTTTCGCCAATTCAAGTCTTCCACTACGGACCTCTAAATCACATTCCTGACATATTCCTAAGTCCAAAATCACCTAACGGAGCTAACAGAATCATTAAAATTCAAATATGAGATCGTTTACCCGTAAGTCAACATCCGATTAACTTTTCCAACTTAAGCTTATCCCAAAGAGACTAAGTGTCTCAATTCACTCTGAAACCACTCCGGACCCGAACCAACTAACCCGGTATAACACAATATAGCTGAATAACACAAAAGGAAGAAGAAATGGGAGAAACAAGGCTATAACTCTCAAATGACCGGCCGGGTCGTTACACTGATTCAGATCACTTTTCCCAAAAGCTACAGCAGCTTCCCCTTCAACTACATTGGCCTGAATATGATACAATTTAGAATGTATTTTACCCTTCATGAGTACCATGGATCCTTTACACGCTTTAAGTATTCTATTCCCAGAGTGAAATTTATACCCTTGATCATCCAAAGTCGAAAGAGAAATCAAATTTCTCTTTATCCAGGGAACATGCCAACACTCAATGTTTCTGATAATTCCGTCGAACATTCTCAATTTGATTCTACCAATCCCCTCTACTGGTAATTGATTATCATCTCCCATGTAGACAGTCCTACTCATTTGCTTGTAAGTTGCAAACCAATTCTTGTGTGGGCACATGTGAAAAGTAGCACCAGAATTAAGAACCCAAGAATTCTGCCCATGGCTAGAACTCACAGCACAAACTTCCCTTACATAGTTACTATCATCAGAATTATTGCCAGTGTCAAAAATATTTTCCGAATTACCTATTTTCTGCTTCCTTCTTTTCTCCTTCAGCTTAGGACAATCTCGCTTGTAGTGACCTTGCTCCCCACACTCATAACAATGTTGCTTCCTTGCTCTAGACTTTGATCTAGTGGTCGACTTTTTCCTGTTAAAGTTCTTTTTTTGTGTTCTTCCTCTAATAACAAGACCCTCGCCCTCAATTCTGCTGTCTGGAAAACTCTTTTTCAACTCTTTAGATTTTAGTGCATTACTAACATCTTCCAGTGAAATGTTGTCTTTCCCATATAGCAGCGTATCGAAAAAAGTATCATAAGACAGTGGTAAAGAACATAACACAATCAAGGCCTGATCCTCACTCTCAATTTTGATATCCACATTCTTCAAGTCCATTATAATTGAATTAAATTCATCAATATGAGTTCTAACAGGTGTACCTTCATTCATACGGAGATTGTATAACCTCTTTTCTAGGTAGAGGATGTTTGTTAGCGATTTCATTGTAGGAAAAAAAATGATAGGATGGTTAGGTTACACATTATTTTTATAGATAAGAAGGAAACACAAGTATTTTTATGTTTCTTATGTAACGACCCAACCGGTCGTTTTGAGCTCTAGCGTGTTCTTCGGCAGTTTGAGGCCATGAGTAGCTTCACTTCAAGTATTATTACTTGTATGCATGGTCGGAATTGAATTTCGGGAGTTTTGGAGTTGATTTGGAAAAAGAACTCTCGTTTCGGAAGCTTTAAGTTGGATGAATTGGCTAAGGTTGGATTTTTGAGTAAATGACCTCTGAATCGAGATTTGAAGGTTTCAGCAGGTTCGTATGATGATTTTGGACTTGAGTGTATGTTTTGATCGGGTCTTGAATGACCCGGGAGCGCTTCGACGTCTATTGTGGAAGTTGGTATTTTGGAAGGAATTCATATATTTGGGTGGAAGTGCATTTCAATGTTATCGATGTCTGTTTGGGATTCTGAGTCAGGGAATAGCTCTATGATGATACTGGTATTAGGAGCGCATCCGGGCATGGATTTGGAATTTTGTAGGTCATTTTGGGGTCATTTGCCGAAAGTTAGAAATTTGAAGGTTTTTGAGAAGTTGGACCGGAAGTGGACTTTTTGATATCGGGGTCGGAATTCGATTTCGGAAGTGGGAGTAGGTCTGTAATGTCAAATACGACTTGTGTGCAAAATTCGAGGTCAATCAAACGTGATTTGATGGGTTTCGTCATTGAATGAAGAAGATTGAAATTTTAAAGTTCATTAGGCTTGGAATGGGGTGTGATTCGTGAATTTGACGTGGTTTGATATGATTTGAGGCCTCGAGCAGATCCGTGTCATGTTTAAATGGTTGGTGTGACTGGACTGGTCCCGGGGGCCTCGCGTGGATTCCGGGTGGCTAACAGATCGAATTTAGAATTTGAAGAAGGATTTAGGCAACTGATATTTGGTGTAACCGTACCTGCGAGGTTTTGACCGTAGATATGGAGCCGCAAGTGCGACCTGGGAGTCACAGATACGGGGTTGGGCAGTCAAGGGAAGGACCACATGTGCAGAGTGTTGGCCGCATCTGTGCAAGCGCAGAAGCGAACGAGATGAATGCATATGCGGAAGGAATGAGCGAAGGGATCCTCGCACCTGCGAAGCCGCAGGTGCGGAAATGTCGCTGGGAAGAAGGGTTTTATAAAAACGGGGCTGGCTCATTTTTCTCCCATTTTTCATTTGGCTTGGAAGATTTTGAAGAGCTTCAAGGAGAGATTTTCATCAAGCAATTCTAGGTAAGTGGTTCCTTCCCATTTGTGAGTTAAATACATGAATTATACATGGATTGAAACATGAAAATTTGTATAAATTATGGAGTTTTGGTAGAAGACCTAGAATTTGGTATTTTGGATTTTGATCACGAATTTGGGCATGGAATTGGAAATAAATTTTATATTTGAGTTCGTGAATTTATGGGTGAAGTTTATTTTTGAAAATATTCGGAATCCGCACGTGGGCCCGAGGATGATTTTATCGGCTTTCCGAGCGGAGTCGGAAAATATCATAAATTGAATTGTTATGAGTATTAGAGTATATTACACTTGTGGCAGTGTGTTAGTTATCCTAACTAACACTTAACCTGATAACACTTGTGACAAAGTCTTAAGAAACATCAATAAACTTACAAAAATATTAACAACTGATAACAGATTAGATATTGTTTCCTCTTTACTATGAGAAATAGTACACTTAAAAAAAAAACCTACATTTGGTTTAATTCATAAATTTTATTTATTTATATTAAAATACTTATATGTGGTGAATAGTTAACTATAATCCAAAAAAATGCAGATATTTATCATGAAATTTAGGGACAGTCAGCACTAAATGCCGTTTGCGGTTAGGATTGGCACTTGGAGCTGGAAACTGATCTACCAACTTCAAGCTTGATGGAGACCCGGTCGTCCCCAATGATGACACTCTCTTTGGCACCGACATGTCACCAAAACCAGGGATCTCTTTAGAAGTGGTTGTCTCGATCCCCATCAAAAAAATTATGGAGATCCATTTGTTGCCTATCCAACATATTTGCTTCTTGGATCATGGCGTCGGAGATTTGAGGCGAATCTGAGATGTTAACCACACTGGGTTCGATCCTAGGAACCCTCTCCGATGTTTGGGGAGTCTTGCTTTGAGTTTTCATTTCTCCCATCTTCGATGGGGACGGGATGGCTTCCGACTCGGGAACCACTACTAAAAATCCGGCAAAAAGCGACCAAAAATTTACGATCAAAATTGGTATATCAAAAAAAGAGATCAAAGTTGGTCGCTAAATTGGATAAAATTATTAAAAAAATAATTGTAAATAAATTAGTGACCAAGGTTGGTCGCTTTTTGGTCGATAATGTGGTCAAAATATTGACCGGACTGGTCAGACTTGCTTGGTCAAAGAAATATTAAAATTAGCAATCAACTTTGGTCGCTAAAGTGGGACCCAGTTGTAAAATTTTTAATAGTTATATTATTATTTTAAAAAATTATAAAATTTAAATAAATAAAATTTAAAATTAGCGACCAAAGTTGGTCTCTTATGAAAGGGGAAGCAAATAGAGACCAACTTTGGCCGCTAATCTGAGACCCAGATATAAAATTTTAATAATTATATTATTATTAAAAAAATTATAAAATATAAATAAATATAATTTAAAATTAGCGACCAAAGTTGGTCGCTTAAGAAAGGGAAAGCAGATAGAGACCAATTTTGGTCGCTAATCTGGGACCCAGTTCTAACGTTTAATAATTATGTTATTATTTTAAATATTTTATAAAATATAAAATAAATCTAATTTATAGTTAGCGACCAACTTTGGTCACTAATTTTGATTTCTGGATAATTAGCGACCAAAGTTGGTCTCTTTTCAGGTCAACATTGGTCAAAATTAAAAATCACTTTTATATTTACTATCTAAATAATATAAATGTAATACGTTAACACTTTTGTAACTACAAGAGATGAATACACTAAAATATATTCTAACATGCTATATATGTAGTTAAAATTGTACAACGAAGCGTGTTATATATATATATAGACACACACACAGACACTTCACTGCTATACTATAACGTATATATAACTTATTATAGTATATGTTAGTGTGTGTATATATATAACACTCATTCATCACTAGGTTATAAGTTAATGAATCAATTTACAAGTGTATAAATCCCTAAAATAAC
>ML369947.1:0-13643 GCA_005239525.1 Nicotiana knightiana | reverse complement strand
GACATATGTCGTATACGTGAAATATTGTACGGCCTTGTCGGCCTATGTTTTGAGTTTGTAAATAATTATGTTGGCCTATTAGGATCGTATGTCACGAGTATATGATAATGTAATAAGAAAGATACGTTACATTGGTACTCGATCGAGTAAGGTATCGGGTGCCCGTCGTGGACCATCGGTTTGGGTCGTGACAGGGCCGAGGCCGAGGCCGTGCTAGAGGTCGAGGCAGAGCTAGAGCAGCAGACCCAGTAGAGGACCCACATGTAGACTATGCTGGTGAGGTTCCCGCTCGGACGGTTCCAGTCGGACCAGCTCAGGTCCTGGAGGGGTTCATTGCTACCCTGGTGCTTCAGGACGCCCTAGTCCGCTTGGTGGTATTGATGGAGAGTGTGGCTCAGGTCGGTCTTCTTTGTGCTACACCAGGTGGTTCTCAAGCTGGGGGAGGGACCCAAACTCCCGTTATTCATACCCCTGAGCTGGTCGCCACTCAGTTTCAGATTCCAGCACCTCAGGCGGCTGGAGTAGCTCAGCCGGGTATTGTAGCACCGACAGCCGAGGGTGCAACTATGTCCGCAGATGCTCTTTGGAAGATAGATTCGTTCACCAAGTTATTCACTGCTACTTTTATTGGCGCACCATCAGAGGATCCACAGGATTGCTTGGACAGTTGTCATGAGGTTCTTTGGAACATGGGCATAGTGGAGTCCAATGGAGTTGACTTCGCTACTTTTTGACTATCTGGCACGGCCAAGACTTGGTGGAGGGACTACTGCTTAGCCAGACCAGCTGGGTCTGCACCTTTGACTTGGGCTCAGTTCACAGAGGTATTCTTGGGGAAATTCCTTCCCATTACTCAGCGATAGGATCTTAGGAGGCAGTTTGAGCGCCTCCAGCAAGGATCTATGTCCGTTACTCAGTATGAGACCAGGTTCATCGCTCTAGCCAGGCATGCATTGATGATACTCCCCACTGATCAGGAGAGCGTTCAGAGGTTCATGGAGGGATTGGCCCAGCCTATACGACTCCAGATGACCAGGGAGTCGGGTACTGATATTTCATTCCAGGATGCGGCCGATGTGGCTAGGAGGATTGAGATGATTTTGTCACAGGGAGGTGGTCAGGGGGCTGACAAGAGGCCCCATCACTTTGGTAGATTCAGTGGAGCCTCATCTGGAGGCAGGGATTCTTTCAGTAGGGGTCATCCATCCCGACCTTTTCAGTCAGCACTTTAGGTATCTCACCGTGCACTGCCAGCTACTGTTAGTGCACCACCAGCACCTATCAGTGCACAACCACTTCAGAGTTACCAGAGTGGGTATCAGGGTTGTCAGGGCCAGATTCTGAGTTATCAGCCACATCAGCAGAGATCTTGTTATAGTTGTGGTAACCCGCGACACATTGCCAGATATTGCCCCCGATCTTCGAGTGGTACCCCAGTATCAGGGTTCTCGTGCCTTGGTTCCCGCAGAAGGTGCACCCTTACCCCCTCCGCCAGCTAGGGGTGGTGGTCGAGGTGCCAGAGGAGGTGGTCAGGCTCATACAAGTGGAGCATAGACCATGAGAGGTAGAGGGTCAGCCCGTAGCAGGTAGACCCAGATATGTGCAGGTTGGAGGGTATCAACCCCGATGTTATGCTTTCCCTGCTCGTCTTGATGCTGAGGCTTCTGACGCAGTTATCACAGGTACGATTTCAGTTTGCAGTCGAGAGGCTTCGGTGTTATTTGATCTAGGTTCTACATTCTCCTATGTGTCGTCATATTTTTCCCCTTATTTGAGCATGCCCCGTGATTCATTGAAGTGTTGTTGTACATGTGTCTACACCAGTGGGTGATTCTATAGTGGTAGATCGAGTCTACCGTGCTTTTTTAGTAGTTATTGGTGGTCTGGAGACTCAGGTTGATCTTTTGCTTCTTGATATGGTTGACTTTGATGTTATATTGGAGATGGATTGGTTATCCCCCTATTATGCCATTCTGGAATGTCATGCCAAGACAGTGACCTTGGCCTTGCCAGGGGTACCTCGCTTGGAGTGGAGTGGGACTCCTAGTCATTCTTCTGGTAGAGTTGTATCTTATATGAAGGCTAGACGCATGGTCGAGAAGGGTTGTTTGGCCTATTGTCCTATGTTCGTGATTCTAGTGCTGAGGTTCCTTCTATTGAGTCCGTGCCCGTGGTTCGTGAGTTTCCAGAGGTATTCCCTGCTGATTTGCCGGGTATGTCACCCGACAGGGATATTGACTTTTGTATTGAGGTAGCTGAGGGCACTCAGCCCATTTCCACTCCTCCGTATCGTATGGCTCTGCCAGAGTTGAAGGAATTAAAGGAATTAAAGGAACAATTGCAGGATTTGTTGGATAAAGGCTTCATTAGGACTAGTGTTTCTCCATGGGGTGCTCCCGTATTTTTTGTCAAGAAGAAGGATGGCTCGATGAGGATGTGTATTGACTACTGGTAGCTGAATAAGGTTACTATTACAAACAAGTATCCTTTGCCAAGGATTGATGATCTCTTTGACCAACTTTAGGGTGCTACGGTGTTCTCCAAGATAGACTTGAGATCTGGTTATCATCAGCTGAGGATTAGGGCTTCTGATGTCCCTAAGACAACTTTTCGCACTCGTTATGGTCACTATGAGTTGTTGGTGATGTCCTTTGGTTTGAATAATGCCCCTGACTCTTTCATGGAGTTGATGAATCGGGTATTCAGTCCTTATTTGGACTCGTTCATGATCGTGTTTATTGATGATATTTTGATATACTTTCGCAGCCGAGAGGATCATGAGCAACACCTTAGAGTCGTCCTCCAGACTCTGAGGGATAGTCAGTTGTATGCCAAATTCTCCAAGTGTGAGTTTTGGCTGGGTTCAGTTGCATTTCTAGGCCACATGGTTTCATCAGAGGGTATTCAGGTGGATCCCAAGAAGATTTCAGCAGTTAGGGACTGGCCTAGGCCTACTTCAGCTACAAATATTCGGAGCTTCTTGGGCTTAGCTGGGTATTATCGCCGATTTGTGGAGGGCTTTTCATCTATCGCAGCCCCGATGACC
Organism: Nicotiana knightiana; assembly: GCA_005239525.1. NCBI lineage: Eukaryota > Viridiplantae > Streptophyta > Magnoliopsida > Solanales > Solanaceae > Nicotiana > Nicotiana knightiana. The sequence continues at coordinate 10,597 of ML369947.1, read as the reverse complement.
AGGTTGACCCAGAAGCATTCTCAGTTCAGGTGGTCGGATGAGTGTGAGGTGAGCTTTTAGAAGCTCAAGACAGCCTTGACCACGACACTAGTGTTAGTGTTGCCCACAGGTACATGACCTTATACCGTGTATTGTGATGCTTCACGGGTTGAGCTTGGTGCAGTGTTGATGTAGGATGGGAAGGTTATAGCCTATGCTTCTCGTCAGTTAAGATTCATGAGAAGAACTATCTAGTCCATGATCTGGAGCTTGCAACTATTGTTCATGCCTTGAATATTTGGAGGCACTATTTGTATGGGGTACCGTGTGAGGTGTTCACTGATCACAAGAGTTTGCAATACTTGTTTAAGCAAAAGGAGTTGAATATGAGGCAGAGGAGATGGTTAGAGTTGCTGAAGGATTATGATATGACCATTATTTATCATCCGGGTAAGGCCAATGTGGTGGCCAATGCTTTGAGCCGGAAGTCAGTCAGTATGGGCAGTCTAGCTTATTTATCTGCCGGGGAGCGACCTCTTACATTGGATGTTCAGGCCCTAGCCAACCAATTTGTGAGATTAGAGGTTTCTGAGACTGGCAGTGTGTTGGCCCATACCATAGCCCGTTCCTCCTTGTATGATCGTATTCGAGCCAGGCAGTATGATGATCGTTAATTATGCACCCTTAGAGATATGGTTCGGCACGGAGGTGAAAAGCAGGTCACAGTTGATGCTGAGGGAGTTCTGAGGATACAGGGCAGTATTTGTGTGCCTGATATTAATGGCATTGGGGAGTTGATATTCTAGGAGGCCCATAGTTCCCGGTATTCCATTCATCCGGACGCCGCAAAGATGTACCAGGACTTGCGACAACATTATTGATGGCGTAGAATGAAGAAGGATATTGTAGCTTATGTAGCTCGGTGCTTGAACTGTCAGCAGTTGAAGTACGAGCACCAAAGACCGGGTGGGTTGATGCAGCAGATTCAACTTCCTGAGTGGAAGTGGGAGCGTATCACCATAGACTTTGTAGTTGAACTCCCACAGACTCAGAGGATGGTTGATGCAGTTTGGGTTGTTGTGGATAGGCTGACTAAGTCAGCGCATTTCATTCCAGTATCAGTGTCTTACTCAGCAGAGAAGTTGGCAAAGATTTACATTATAGTGATTGTCAGATTGCATGGTGTGCCCATATCCATTATATCAGACCGAGGTACTCAGTTTACCTCCCATTTCTAGAGGGTATTTCAGCGAGAGTTGGGCACACAGATTGATTTGAGCACAACATTTCATCCTCAGACGGACGGGCAGTCCGAGCGTACTATTCAGATTTTGGAGGATATGTTGCGGGCATGTGTTATTGATTTTAGTGGTTCATGGGACCAATTCTTGCCTTTAACTGAGTTTTCCTACAACAACAACTATCAGTCGAGCATCCAGATGGCCCCGTATGAGGGGTTGTATGGTAGACGGTGTCAGTCTCTAATTGGATGGTTTGAGCCAGGAGAGGCTAGATTGTTGGGGTCTGAGTTAGTCCAGGATGCCTTGGACAAGGTGAAGATTATTCAGGATAGGCTTCGTACAGCTCAGTCCAGGCAAAAGAGTTATGTGGATCGCCGAGTTCGAGATTTGTCTTTCATGGTAGGAGATCAGGTGTTTCTCAGAGTGTCTCCTATGAAGGGCGTGATAAAGTTCGGGAAGAAGGGAAAGTTGAGCCCTAGGTACATTGGTCCATTTGAGATTTTGGAAAAGGTAGGAGAGGTGGCCTACAGACTTGCCTTGCCACCACATTTATCAGCCGTGCACCTAGTGTTTCATGTATCCATGCTCCGGAGGTACATTGCAGATCCTTCTCATGTTCTTGACTTCAGCGGTGTCAAGTTAGACCAGGACTTGTCTTATGAGGAGGAGCCAGTAGCCATATTAGCTAGGCAGGTTCGTCAGTTGAGATCGAAGAGTTATCCTTCGGTTCACGTTCAGTGGAGAGGTCAGCCTGCCGAGGCAGCTACTTGGGAGTTCGAGTCCGGTATGAAGATTCGTTGTCCCCATCTTTTCTCAGACTCAGGTACTTTTCTATGTCCGTTCAAGGACGAACGTTTGTTTTAGAGGTGTAGATTGTGATGACCCAAAAAGTCATCCTTAGTAAATTTAGCTAAATCTGTGCTCCGAGGCCCGAAAGTCTCCGTTAATCTCACCTCGATATGCGTGCGCATCCTGGGCTTGTAACCGGGAAGCCTTGATGTGAAAACTTGATAAAAAAGTGAATTTCCAATAATTAATGGGTTAAAGTTGACTTTGGTCAACATTTTTGGCAAACGGGCCCGGATCCGTGATTTGACGGTCCCGGAGGGTCCGTAGGAAAATATGGGACTTGGGCATATGCCCCGAATAGAATTCCGAGGTCCTAAGCCCGAGAAATGAATTTTTAAAGAAAATTATTTTCTAAAAATAATAAAGGTCTTTGAAAAAATGAACTTTGATGTGAAAACCGTGTTACCGGGGCCGTATTGTGGTTACGGACCCCCAGGTTTGATATATGTTATGTGACTTATCTGTGAAATTTGGTGTAAAACGGACTTGAAATGACGTGATTCGGATCAAAATCGGAATAATTAAGCTTTATGAAGTTTAAAGAAAATTCTATGAGTTTTGAGGTTTAATTCATTGATTTCGATGTTATTTCGGTGGTTTTAGTACTCGAATAAGTTCGTAGGATGGTTATGAGGGTGTGTATATTTGGTTTTTAGCCCCGAGGGCTCGGGGGTGTTTCGGGTAGGTGTTCTGAGTGTTTTTAGCTCAAGCAGAACTGCTGGTGCGCCCATTTCTGGTGTGCCCGCACCAGCGAGCCTAGGGCCGCAGGTGCGAGACCGCAGGCGTGACTCCTAGTCCGCAGGTACGGTACCTCTCGCAGGCGCGGACAAACTCGCAGAGGAGCGGACAAACTCCCGCAGGTGCGGTCCTCTGTGGGCCTGACCCAATTCCGCAGGTGCGATTTCTTTTCCGCACCTGCGAGATCACAGGTGCGAGAATCGAACAGTGATTTTAAAAAAAACAATTTCAGACGTCCCTTCTCTTTTCCTAAAAAATAGAAGACCTAGGGCGATTTTCTCAAGAGGTTTTCTTCCCAAATCATAGGTAAGTTCTCACTAACTGATTTTCCTTCAACCTCCTAAAGTTTTTCATCAATTACCATCAAAATCCTAAGGTTTTAAGGGTAGGATTTCCGGTAGAGTTAGGTTTTTGGGAATTTTGGGTAATTCAACCTCAATTTGGGGTCGAATTTCGAAACAAATTATATATTCTAACTCGTGGGGTTATGGTGATCGGATTTTGGTCCAAGCCTCGTGTTTGGACCAAGCAAGCCCGGGGTCGAATTTTGGTATTTTTGAAAGAATGCTAGGAATGGTATATTTAGGTTATGGGATTGTATTAACGAGTCTATATTGAGGTTATCAAATTGATTATGATTAGATATTGTCGTTCCGGAGTTGAATTCTAAAGGAAAGGCGGTATTAGAGGCTTGATTGCTATTTTGGACCCGAGGTAAGTGTCTTGCCTAACTTTGGTGAGGGAATAGGTATTGTATGCTACGTGTTATGTGTTTATCATGTTCAATGCATGGGTAAGGTGACGAGTACCTATGCATTGTGTGTCAAGCATGCCCGTGAGTCTATTTTAGATAAAAATCTTGTTATTACTTCCATGTCCGTTATATTATGAACTTGTCTCTACTTGGAATCCGTTGTTGTTGGAAATCTTGGTTGATGAACTTATGATATATTGGTTTGATTGGAAATCCAACTATTAAGGATATATTTGAAACGATTGGTTATAGCTAAGACCTTTGCCGGGCACTTGTTGTGAAATTGACTGATGCTTTCCCCTTGTCGAGTGATATTGAACTGTATTTCCACTATGCTGTATTCCTTGCCATTATATCTGTAATTTTTTGGTAAAGAAGAGTGTAAAGCACGAAGGGTGATGCCGTGCCATGATATTTGATTACATTTCATAGTGAGAGAGAGAAAGTAAAGCACGAAGGGTGATGCCGTGCCATGATTTACATTGATTATAAGCACGAAGGTTAATGCTATGCCATAATTTATATCGCCTTACATTGTACATTGTATTGTGAGGAAGAGAATAAAAGCACGAAGGGTGATGTCGTGCCATGATTTATACTATTTCACATCATACATCACATTGTGAGGAAGAGAGTAAAAGCACGAAGGGTGATGCCGTGCCATTATTTACATTTCTGGTATTTATACTTGTTTCGTTAGTTATTGCGTTTAATTGCCTTCCTTGCTTACTTCTTTATGCCTAAGTAACTGCATTATCTCAATTTTTTCCCCGTCATCTGCTCCCGTATCCCATGCTTATCTGCTACTTGCCGCTCTTTTCCATGTTATGTGTTGTAGCATAGGACAGTTTATCGATTGTTTTCAGGTCTAGCCTCGTCACTACTTTGGCCGAGGTTAGGCTCAGCACTTACTCAGTATATGGGGTCGGTTGTACTAATGCTACACTGCACTTCTTAATGTTGTGCATATCCCGCACCCGGACCCAGTGGACCGCATTGAGGGAGTCACCTTCAGTCCACCCAGAGCTTCATGGTATACCCGCTGGTGTTCGTGGGCCTTGGTGTCTCTCCTGCCTTTGGATTCCTTACTGTCTTACCTTTTCCCCTAGTTTCAAGACAACTATGTAATTCTTTGCCGACTCTGGATTCCTTATTGTCTTACCTTTTCCTCTAGTTTCAAGACAACTATGTAATTCTTTGCCGACTCTGTATTTAGCACTCTGTTTAGATAGTTCGTGAGTTGTGACACCCCGGTTTTGGGCTTCCGCAGCATCGTGTATTATACTATTTCACTTTGCATTTTCGAATTTCTATTACATTTTCGCTCTTAAAGTTTTAAAGTGTTTTGTTATTTCTGTTAAGTTTTGAAAGGTACTTTCTTTACTACTGTTGCATTGGGTTGGTAACGTTAGATTGCTTGTACACGTTGGCTTGTCTAGCGGGCTCAACGTTAGACGCAATCACGGCCTGAAGGTGGGGTTTCAGTTCGTGACATTCTCACTCCCCCCCTCCGTTGAGATCTGCCTCCCTTTTCCGGCCACCTCTCTTGCCGGAAACCATGAGGTCTCACCCTTCCTAGCTTATATCTCTCCTCCTACACCGGGTATCACTATCCTGAGGTCCTCAAGAGAACCTGAAGCGGTTCACCTCACCCCATGACTGTTCATGCCTTCTCAGGCCACCCTTGGCTTGTCCGAGTAAGATCTTCCCATCTCCGGCTTAAACCTATGGTTTCTTAGCCGATTTTCTCTCCTTTTGGGTTATATATCAGAAATCCTAAACTATTGGCTCTTGATTTCTTATATCTATGATAGATTTGGGTATATTTTAAGCTATTTTGTTGTTTTCCTCTAAGATTTTCCTATTTTTTCTAAAATGACTCTTCGCTTTCAAACTAGTGTTTTCTAACCCCTTTTAAAGATGGATTTTCTCTCTGACTTTAGTATTAATCGATAATTTTCATTATGTTTAAACGTTCGTGTGAGTTTTCTCTTTTATTTAAGTTATTCTGTGAAAAAACCCTAAGTTTCTTAGTTCTAATCCTAGGGCTCTAAGTTGTTTCTGATAATATGTTCTATTATGTTTATTGTTTCTTGTGAATACCCCATGATTTTTGTGGTGTTTCTCCATGTTTACCTATTAGGGTTTCTGACTATTCACTTCTTTGCATATATCATGATTACTTTGTCGATTCGTACTGCGTTCTATACGAATCCCTAATTTTTTTTATCTCACTAGCCTCTTGTGGTTTTGATTTTCGTATGTTATTTGTTTATTGCACTTATTCTCATAATATTTTCTATTTTTGAATCCCCAAATCCTTATGATTGATACTTCACTGATTTCACATAATGGTCTCTATTGGTTCTTGAGTATTTCCTTAATTAAGACATATTGATTTGATTTTTTCTTTCTGTTTCTCTTTGTTTGTATCATGCCTATCCCGCTAATGTGTGATATTTTCCTTTGATTGCTATTGATCTCCTGTAATTAGAACCTCACTCGAGGGTTCTTACTAATTTCCATCATTCCTTGCCTTATTTTTCGTAGTTGATTATGCTGTCAAACTGATTCTTATGACATTCCTTAATTAGTATATTATGTACCTAACCTAATTACCTGCCCTATACTTGTATTAGTGTGAAATATTTCCTTAGGTGTTATATGCCAGCCATGTGGTATCTTTCCTTATTTTTCACATGTCTATTACCGTTTAAAATTGACTCCTTAATTAAAGGGAGTACTTACTTTGATTCTATGCTGATTGATTCTGATTCCTTTATTTACTGCTTAACTACAGACTTTACCTTATTTCTGCCTATTTCAAAACTATATATAGACCACTCTCAAACACAGACAAACACACGACCACTGGTTCAATAACTCTCTCTCTCACAACTAAAACTTTCTTCTCTCTTCTCTGTGCTACTTGTTACTGTTCTATGTTAGCCGGCTGCAAGCCAAGGCTAACTATTGTGCTCCTATCCTACTTTGTGTTTGCTGTTTTTCTTCACTTCACTGGTATGTTTTGATTTTAATCCCAGTTCCCAAACCAACATGTTTGTTTTGCTGCTTCAATTCATTATGTTTCTTTTATGCTTATACCTACTGTTTTGTTGTTGGACATGTAATTAAAATCTTGGGCTTCATCTAGCAAGTTTTACTTTCATAATCAACATGTCTTTATGTACTTAAAACCTGTTTCTATGTGACTCTCTCTATTCCTATGTCTGTACATTAGCTTTGGTTAGGGCATGCCTCTATTGGTATTACCTTAAGCTGTTTGATACTGTTATGTCTAGTCTAAACCTATACTATGCTGTATCCCAATTCCATGAACCCCCTTTGGAACTTGTGATTCTGCATCTATGTCTACTTCTGCCTGTTACATGTTCATTACTCTGTGCCTTGTATGTCCCCAATCCATCGCTACAATGCTTGTGGTTGCTGAACTTGTCTTAGTATGATGTTCTGATCCTACGATGTGGATGTGTTTATTCTGATTGCCTTACTCTTTTCAAACTGTTTTATTAAATAAATTACTTTACAAAAACTCCTTTTAAACCATCCTTTTGTGTAAAACTATTTCCTTACTCAAAGCTTTCAAAACTATGTCAAGCACTCTCACTTTACTCCTAGATCCTTAGGTTTTGCTCCCTTTGTGTGAGCGTTGCTTTGGGACCCTTGAGCTCCCTATGAACTTTGACATACTAAGACTGGCCCTTCCACAATGCACTTACTTTGCTAGAGCTATGAAATCTGGGTGTGAGCACTGCCTGGGATCCCTCGAGATCCTTAGGAAACTCTGACACACCCGGATTATGAGAAAGGAATGTGAAACACTACTTGGCATTGAGGATATGGAGATCTGGGCCTATACTGCAGGCTCCCTATAGATAAATTCTTATTTTTATTTCAGTTATGTAATTCATGCTCAGTGGTTGTAATAATTATTTGTAAACAACTCTGGAGTTTGGATAGTGAAAGAAGGGAGGGTAATATGTATGATGTAGTGTAGCCAGGGGTAGAAACCATGCTCGTAGGTTTACTTTTCTTCTGTGCGCAATCGAAGTCATGTTTAGGAATAACACATACCAAGCACGGCATGCATTAGATACCATGCTCCCTAGGCTTCATATATACTGTTTTTTCAGCATCTCATCATTACTACTATCACTTAGAAGTCCTGTCTCTAGGGTAAATAATAACACTAAAATAAGTTGTCACCGTGTGATTCTGCCCATGTAAATATGTCCTGAAAGCATTTAGGGATCCTGTCCTAGGATAAATGTGTTAACATAAGCTGCAATCATGTCTCATCATGCTACGCACTTAGAAATCCTGCTTTAAGGTAAACAACATTAAAATAAGCTGCTACTTCTGCCTATTCTAAAACTGTGCATAATGCTGTGATTTTGTGTGTATTTAAAAATCATGTTTTAGTGATTCTGCAGGTGCATCACTTTGCATTAGATATCATGTTTAGGATCCCACTCGCCTAATTACACTTAGCCTAATTACTGATGCATAAAAGAAAGTATGAAACAGTCCACTCGCTCTAACAATTGGTAATAAACTCCTGTATATTCTGCAAACACTTAGAACTGCATGCTCTTAGGAGTAATAACCTGAAACTGTTAACACCTCTGATGACTGTCATATATGATCTTATGCCTAGACAAGCCTTAGATAATCAACCTTAAAAAAAATGAAGACTGGAACTCCCCTCCTGTGATTACTGTTTCATTATCAGCATGCTTAAAATCAGTAGGCAAACTGATTAGGACTTCCTCTCTGAGTTATGCAATAAATCTGTTTCTCCATTCTTATCACTTAGATACCATGTTTTAGGATCTGAATTTAAACCAATACCTTAACTGTGTTTGAGTCATGTTGATTCTGTGCATTATTTGTGGATGTACTTGAGCCTTTCCTGTTTATGTGTTACCCCTATTTGCAGTCCTATTTGTTTTTGTATGTGTCGCCTTAGTATTTTACCTTTAAAACCTAAGGGCTTTCCTAGAACCCCTTTATAGGATAGAAGTCCTAACTCCTCCAGGACTAATAGGAAGTGACGGGTAACATCATGCAATAGAGGTCGTGACCAACACTCGCTTCAATTACCTTCACGGGGTGGGAAAGTGTAGCTATGGATATGATGACCGGTGCGCTAATACCACGTGTAGCCCCCCTTTGAGGAGTGTCATACCAGGTATTGCATTGATGTGATCCATATACAAACAAACCTAGGATACTCCTACTCTATATACATGTTTAGATTATAACCCTTTTCAAAAAATCTATCTCTTTATTAACTATTTTCAAACATATGCGTACTTAGACTAAAATCCCCTATTATTTGGAAAATATTTGTTTACTTGTTAATTGTACAATTCACAAATGCTATTTGGGCGGGAACCACACTTGTGGATCCTGAGGGGTCCCTAACACCTTACCTTAGGATAATTTCAAGCCCTTACCTTGTCTCTGGTTACTAAAACGTAGATGTAAATGAACCCCAATAGGCGCCCTAACGCACCTTTAAATCGTTAGGTGCCGACTCTTCAAATATGCAAACCCCTTTTCCAAAAGGAAATGAGTTGTCCCAACCAATGTCACTAAACCCTTTAAACCGGGCTCTGAAAGGAGCGTCTCGGGGGGAAAGAGGGGAGGGGGGCACGACAAATTTCACTTTCCTCTTCAATTAATTGAAACTTCGAAGGTAGGAAACTTCCAAAAGTCAGTGGAATTTTCCTCCGTCGGATTCCAGTCGCCGGTGTAACCATTGGCTCCGTCATAGTCGCCGGACGACCCCCTTTGTAGTGGTTATGTGTCATCTTTTCAGTTACCAACGTATGTTAGCATGCCTAGCTTAACATGCGCCGAGAGAAAAAAGCAGCCACTCTTTTAACATATTTGTCACAATTTTTTTAGGAAGCTTTCGAGCACTTTGAACTTCCTTTAGGTCTAGGAGCTTTTTTTGTGTGTTATTAAATTTTAACCAATTAATTATTCATAAATCTTTTAGGTGAAACTTTCGAACACTTTTAACTCCAAAATTTCACTTTAATGTTAGCTTTCAGTAGTAATGTAATCTTGCCGTGAATAATAAAACGTATAAGAATCAAATTCGACAATTGATGTAACAATATTATCGTTGGATAAGAAAGGAAAAAGTAGAATAGATTTGGGATTCAACAATTAACATAACATTTTCATTGTTGGAACTTGGAATATATTGAATAGCTTTACATATTTATTTTTAAATTTTGACAAATTAAAGATATGGTTTTAATTTTTATTCTCTAGGAAACATGGAAACAATTTCTTCATAAATTAGTATAAAGTTGAAAGTTGTCTATTAATTATATGCCATTATCTCTAAACACATAATTTAACTAAATTCATCAGCATTTTTCAAAAAGATATTGAAGCTACTGCATTAATATAATAATATTTATTTTCATCATTTAGTCAATTATTTGTATTATTTAAAGTCACACTATTTTTATTAATTGATGTGTTACACACGTGCAATGCACGTATACTAAAGTTTTTGAACCAATTGAACCAAGGTTGAATAAGATATTTAATACAATATTTAGTTTTCACAACCTAATTTAAGAATCTATCCATTTATATTTATATCTATCTATCTCTATACTATATGCACGAAGGCGCTTGGCGAAATGTCGTTCGTNAAATCGTGTTCTTGCACTTCAATGGAATTTTCTTCTTGTCTACTTTGATCCACGAAATTCCTTTATAATTTTGTTTTAGGAGTCTATTTATAGGCTTAGGGCGAACCCTAACCATGTAGGAGACTTCTATTTCAACCGGAAAACATTTAACTCGTCAAACTCGGATTTGGGCGAAACTGGGGACCCCTGGCGTTTGGGCTCTAACGCCCCCCTAACGCTAGGGGGGCCTGGCGTTATGGCCCTAACGCCCCCCTAACGCCAGGGGGGTCCATGCTTTATGGGGCAAACGCCCCCCTAACGCCAGGGGGTGCCAGGCTTTAGGGGGCAAACGCCCG